>ML815946.1:68850-105358 GCA_009831015.1 Picea engelmannii | reverse complement strand
AGATAAACTTATGTGTTAAGTTCATGTATCTTCTTGTAAATGCTTATGTGTGAGGATATGTTCTTTTAAATGGTTAAATATGTACTTTCAATAAATACACAGCAACATAACTTGCAACAAATAAACCATCAAACTCAGAACAACCACAACATGATAAAGGAGTTCACCCCCCTCCGGGCTACATCTCCTTGAGCCTCCATCAATGGACTTGGCTCTCTGAGATTAATTTGTCAAAAGTTATTTTACAAGCTGCTGCTCAAATCCAATGGAAAAACAGTCTGTACCATTGAGATCAGAACACATAAAAACCCCAAAAATGACTAATAGAACTCTGAAAACGGATCATGGCTCATACGGGCATGACCTCTTCTACATGTGGCCATAAGCTTCCCTGAACTTCTCTTTGGAAAAAACACCTCTAAAAGTCCTCAACAGCCTCTGAAACCTGTCCCAATGTGTTCATATCATATCAATTAGCCAAAAATGATTATTCAATCACAGAAAACAAACATAGGCTCACCAAACCATGTCCTCGATCAATGAGGGCTTCAAGCTCCCTGGAGCTTGCTGAAACTTCAATGGTGAAAAACTTGCAGAATAAGTCTTCAAATGGCCTTGATAATAGTGCCAATGGATCCAGGACATCCAAAAACCCCTAGTTGGGCTTTTACGGCACCCCAATCGGCCAAAAGATGAAGAAGTTAGGCCTCCTCCATTTTCCTCCTTCAAGCTTGTTGTCACTGGTTCTACAAAACTCACCCTTGTTGAATGAACCAAGAACACGCTCCAAAACACGTGTTTAAACCCAGCACCGAGCAGTTTCGAAAAACCATCCAAACTGTAGAACGGTTAGGGCACGCCCAGCCCCTAACCATCAAACTCTCGGGCACATGGAGGTCATAGAACCTCGCGCTATGGCAAGAAGAGCTTAACCGTAACCGTTTGAAACCACCCGCTCTCCAATTGTGGTCATATGTATAAACCATATGACCGGGGGATGACCTTCTGGTATCAAATCCCACGCGGGCACACCATCGGAGGGTAGGGTCATATGTAAGGTGAGTGTGACCGGGGGTTGGGGCTAAGCCCCAGCCCGGATTCCCGCGCCGATGGTGACATAAAATGAATTGAAATATATTGCAATACATATATTAATCAAACAATAATGTGTGGCCCGTTGGCAGGGCAAAATTTGGTAAAGCTTTACAATGGTGGGGGAGGTCCGGGGTTCAAATCCCACGGACCCCATCAATTTTTGAACCAACACACAAACCAAAAATGGGGTGCCACGTGGCAGCCCATGACTAGGCCACGTGGCACCAAAACATTTGCCCAAAAAATGATGCCACGTGTCGCAATGTGATTCATCCAACTGTCATACAACTCAGCTCTTCCACGTCACCTATGCCACATCAGCGTACGGTCATGCCACGTCAGCATCCGTACGGACTGCCTAGTCAACGTCTTTTTTTTACCTGTTTGACTTTTCGAACAAATCGTGATATCTCTCCCTCCCGACGTCCATTTGAGACGAAACAAATTGCATTGGGTTCGTGACAATGAGGGCTACGCTCTCGTTCGTTTTGAGGCAATTTCGAGAGCGTTGATTTTTGAGCTAAAATTTGACCCCTGCTCCAGATTTTGATCACCGAGTCTATTCTCTGATGTTCATCAGTATGTTAGATCTTGTGAACCTTATCAATTTTTCTCCTGCAAGAAAAAATTGTCCGCCCTCCCCCCTAAAACCAGTTGTTGTAGAATCTCCTTTTCAACAATGGGGCCTTGATTTCATTGGAGAATTCAAAGAAAACTCAAGTAATGGGCACCCATGGATCCTTACTACCACTGACTATTTCACCCGATCGATAGAATTTATCCCTACCAATAACGAAACTGAAGATGTTGTAATGAGTTTCATTGAAGATAAAATAATAACAAGATTTTGTGTCCCTGCAAAGATCATTATTGATAATGCTAAAGCCCTTAGTTCGATCGCCATGAATGAATTTTGTTTCAAGTATGGGATTGTCCTGTCACATTCTTCAAATTACTATCTGCAAGGGAATGGCCTCGTTGAATCCAGCAACAAGGATGTCATGAATATAATAAGGAAAATTGTTGGAAATAATACGAAGTGTTGGAACAGTAAGTTGAAATACGATCTATGGGTAGACCGTACAACTACTAAGACATCAACGAGAAAGAAACCTTTTGAACTTGTGTATGGTTGTGAAGCCAAGTTGCCCATAAATCTCGAAATTCCATCACTCTAGATGGCACAACATTACGTATATGATAAAGAAGAATTGCAGACAAGGATTGATCAACTGTTTGATTTAGATGATTCAAGAAGAAATTCATTTGACCAAATGATAAAGAACCAGGGGAAAATTAAGAGAACATTTGATCAAAGGGCCAAAGGTAAGGAATATAAGGAAGGAGACTTGGTTTTAATGTGGGATAAAAGAAAAGAGATCCCAAGCATGCACTCAAAATTTGACAGTTGTTGGACCAGTCCTTTCAATGTCGAAAAAAGGGATCGTAAAAATTCATATTATCTGATCACCAACGAAGGAAGGACGATGCCATTTCCCACCAATGGATCCTTCCTTAATCCATACTATCCAAATGGGAATTAGGGCTTTGACGCTCAGGTTTATTAGTTAGGTCATAAGTACTATAGTGCATTTGCATGACAGATTAAATGCATATCATCTGCATCCCATCAATTGCATTATGCATCTTTACTTTCCACTAATCATATTTTATTGCACGAGTGTCTTTCATTTTTCACGCATGTATTAAAAACAAATGGGTGTAAAAAAAATTTCTTCATTGATTCTACCTTTTCTTTTTAGTTGCTTAAATAATTTTGTTTCAACAAAGAGAAGCAATATAATGGTACGTTCTTTTGTCCCAATCAAGTGTTCCAGAGATCTGAGGTTCTCATGCACTCATCAAGCAAGCACATGTACCCATGTTGGAGCCTGATGTTATCCACCCAGTGGTGGATAACTATTTCAGAAAGAACATCTAGAGGCGCCCAAGCTAAAGACATGGAAATCCGAAAGATGTGCATGTATGTGAAAATTTGAACTCTTGATCCTCCTTCATAGTGTAAGCATCACTCAATGACATGAGCAACATATGAAACCTATGTTATTTGATGGGCCTATTAGACATCCTTGAGAAGCATGTCGCAAGTTGGTAAGTTTGTCATCATGGTGAGTATCAATTTAATATCTAAGGCATTTAAGCTTGTCCCAAAGAGTCCCTTCTAACTACTAGTCGTTAGCTCGTTGGTTATACTTCTTCCTCTGTCATAACTTGACTTGTTATCTTAGGTTCTTGGGGGATTATGTTACTCTTGGGGAAAATGGAGCACTACTAGGGTTTGTTTTGAATTTGTCGTCGTACTGCTCTTGATCATACTTACCACTTTCCATATCATCAATCCCTGTAATATCCATTTCTTTAGGTTATATGAAGTGACCCAAGAAGGGATCGTTCCTCATTCTATGGGAAGAAGGAGCTTTTAGGATTAGAGGGAGACTAGCAAAATCTTGCCTTGGTTACTTGCTCAGAGGCTCGCCCAGTCCCATAGCACTTGTGGATACATCATGAGGGTGTTACATAGTCTCTAGGGTGTTTGACGCATTTAAGCAAGTGTTTTTCAACACGAGAGGACAAAATAAAAATGAAATGAATTATCCAAAGAAATAAAAGCAAAAAGCAAAAATAAAAGGTCGTCAATCATAAGGAATATCGCCAGAGCGCTACATATTCTCGAGGGGTATCTCCTATGGTTGGATGTGGCAAAAGGAAAATAAAGGGCTTGGAAGGTATCACCTCGCAAATAACATGAACCAAGTGTGTGGTCTACCCTCATCAAAGGCACCCATGAATGAGATAATATGGTCTCTTGCTTGATAGTTGCCTAACCTTGAAGTCTAACCCCATGACCATCTCATAATCATTACATGACAGTGAATATACAATCTTTGGGAAATATTTTTAATACTTATGTGTTAGTCTAGTCTCTCTGGGTCTCTGATAGCATTTCATACCTTGACTTAGTAAGTTGTATAACCTTCTTGAGCTTGTGGTGAAATATGAATATGGGGCTTAATGGTTTGGTTTAGATGACTTTTATATTACGTTGATTATCTTATCATGCTGACGTTACTTATTTCCTTGTAGACACACATGTTTTAATTTGTCTTGTTGTTTCTTTCCAAGTGTCATGCCATTCAAACGTTCCAGGATTTTTAAAAGGTGTTATTATTATTCCAGTTGTTGTCAGGCACCACTAGGGTTAGCTAACCCTCCGTTGGTTGACACATTTTCATTTGACGGATGCCTGAGATATTTCACAGGACACATCATCACCATTTTTGAGTGACTCGAGCCAGTTCCCAACTCAGTCGGATGAATTTTAAGGCAAGTTGTTGCATGCTCTAGGGTGATGCCACCCTTGATGTCACCCCTATTTGGCCAATCTATGTGGATCATTTGATGACTTTGGGCCTTAGAAAGTTGGGTGATGATTTATTCAAGCATTTTTTATGACATACAAGCCACTTGGAAGTCTTTTGGAAGGAATTTAATGCCACTTTTCATCTCCCGGTGGATTATTTTTCACATCATCAAGTTCGATTTGGCCTTGGGACTTATTTTTCCACTAGAATGAGGTTCTACGCACTTAATTGAGGAAGAAAAATAATTATTTGACTATTCAATATCCTTGGGAGGCTCACTGCACATCACCAAATTAATATTTTCCTAGATCATGGGACTTGGGGAGGATAATCCCTAGCTTCATGGAGGATTTTAATGGATCGATGGACTTTTTCCTTGGTTAGAGGATGATTGCATGCTTCAAGGAGAAATCGTTGGGCCTTTTGCTTGGTTAAAGATGCCTTGTGGAAATTATTTTCCACATTATTTTTATTATAAAATCCCCTCTTACCCAAATTCCATGCTCAAAGATGTCAAAATCATTTTTGAAAGGGGATAAATTGATAAATTAATTATAGTGGTATTTTTATTTAAATTGGAATATTTATTGTGGATAATCCATAGGTGGATTAAATATTTATAAAGGGATTTTATTATTATTTTGTTTAGGAAATCTTTAGCCTAGATTAATAAGTGGACAAAACTTGAATATTTTAGGGGATAACCCTAGAATTGGTTATTTTGTGGACAAATCCAAGTGAGTGGAGGATTATAAATCCATCACTTGATATTTCATTTGGAGACTTTTTTTGGTGATACTCCTCAATACTATCATGCTATTTTTCCAATGGTGCGCTATGGGTCTTCTCTGGATGTCTTGATGTGATATGTTTTTCTTGGAGGGTTTTGTGGTGGATGCTTGGAGATATTGGTGTGGTGGATCTTTCTTTTGTATGCTCATGCTATCTACTTCAAGTAAATTTTTGGTGAGATCTACTTTATATTGCTTCTAAGTGTTCATTGAATGATTTTGGACCTAAAGGAAATATTTTTCAAGAAATAGCTAATAAAATACACCTCTTGAGAGTTGTTTCTTGGATGTTTTCTTGTACTAGGGACTAGGTAAAACTAACAACCCTTTTGCAGGTTATATCCACTCTTTTGAAGACCTCTTGTGAGCTAGACAATTTTTCTTCTAACCCTCTTTCATGATAGTGGAAAGCTACAAACATCAAGGGAGATTCACTTCAACATATTCTACTTATTTTCCAAGCCTTTTTTACTCCATTTCCCAAGAGAATAAGGCACTGATCTACATTGGAGAGAGTAAAACACTTGCATTGTGAGACATGGAAAAATATTGAATTGGATTTTTTATTTTGCGGCTACATTCACACCCTTAGGGAAAGCCACCTTGCCCTTGGGGAGATTTTTTTGGGTCCTCTAGCCTCCCCATTTTCTAAACCCTCATTCTCACTTTTTCCTCTTTCATTTTTCTTTCCCTAGATTTCTAGTTTTAGCATTTTTCCAACTAGTTTTAGGAAAATAACATATGGGTTTTGTAGGTCATGCTTAGATCTAACATTCTAGATATTTAGTTTTCATTTTGGATGATTAAATTTATGTAGGGACATGGTTAAAATCTATAGCCATTAGGGATTTTTATGCATAAAAATAACAATTAGGACAACTTGCATTTGATTAACTTTTAGAGCCTAATTTTAGATAGTTCTTGTTTCTAACATTTGGGTAGTATTCCTAGGGTGTTCTAGCTAGTTTCAAAAATCTTTTTAGTGGAATTTGAAGTTGTTTTCTCTGCTGCAAATTTATATTTCAGATCTGGTTATAACTCTTAAAGTTCTCCAAAACCTTCTAAGATCATACCTCACTCATTGAAAAAATTGTTGATTACTTGGGGGGGTTTCTTTTGAATGTATTGGGCTTGTTTTGGGAGTATTATATTGACATTTAAGATATGATATCTCTGATAAATCACTTCTGCAAATCATATCTCAGATTTGGTTAATTGTTAGAAAGTGCCTAAAAAATATCCTAAAACCACCTCTTAAGTATTGGGTTTAAATTGCAACTTCATCTCAAGTTTTGTGGCAAACAAAATCTGAACTTGTTGGCTAAATTTGAGAAATATTGAGTATCGATTTCTGTCTTATATAACAGCCCATAAATCTGATGTATGCTTCAAACAAGTCTATGGTTCATTGCTAAGTGTCTTTTGTGGAAAATTGTGGAATTGGAACTAGCTTGTTAAAAAAGTTGTGGTGGTTGAGTGTCAGAATATATCTCATTCATTTTGAAGTGCTTTATCATTTTTAAGAAATCATTCATTGGTTAAGATAGCTTTCAAAGATTGATATTTCAATTGCTAAAAGTCTCCTTGCTTTAGGAAGAGCTATATTCAAGTGAATTTCCAGTAATTTCTATCACTGTTTGAATCGCTTGTTGCATTTGGTATGTTCATTAAAGTGATTTACCTTTCTTTTCTTTGCAATTCTATCTAAGTGCTTAATTGAACAATCATCTAAGTGGGATTTATTTTCCGGGGGTCTTAGAAAAGACGTTTTTGGGCATCTATAAATGTAGGAGCGGTCATTACTTTGTCAGTGCTGCATCCTGAGGGCTTGTAGTTCTCTCACATACCTCGATGTATATTAGAAGACTACGGTTGCTTCGACGTACTTATATGTATATAGAGAGGCTCTTGTCGAATGGTTGTTCCTGAGATGACACTAATACCGATTGTGCTCCTATCTTGGAGACCACCTAGAATCCTTGAAACAACTGAGCAAACCTATTGGTCGTCTTGTTGTTATAGTGCACCGAAAACAACATTCACGAAGATTACTCTCTCATACTGGGGTCACTTGAGAACCTCTTAGGTATATTTCAGGGCTACAACAACCTGACACTCCTGTGAGGACCCTCTTTGCCTAATCATGTCGGGTACATGCATTTATTTGACCAACTCTAACATCGATCTAATAAAAAATTATGGTCACTTGTTGCTTTGTTGGGTATGTGTTATATTCTTTGCATGTGTGTGTGTGTGGGTGCATCAGATACGACTATTTTTAGTGGTTTTGTAAATTAATCCTGGATTAATGGATTAGGGTTTTGGTATCTACGGAATACCTAAAAACATTGTATATATTGTATGATGAATGGTGAAATTCGATATAATGAATATAAGAAAGGTTTTCCTGGTTGAGGGTTTCCGATATAAAATCTTTGTGTACTTTGTGTATGAGCCATTGATCAATTTCTGTATTGCTTAAGAATCTATATGCATTGCTTTACTTTGGAGGTTTAAAACTTACATGTGGTATCAAAGCTTGTTTTTGGCTTCAGAGGGACGACTTTGTTGTTGAGGGTTTGGCTCGGTCTTGATAGATCAAGTTTATCTTGGGTCTATGATAAACCTGGTTTAGTGGGAGCTTTTGCAGTGGATATTTGAGTATAGAAAGAGGAATGGTGAGCTCATCTAGAATCGAGATAAAGAAGTTCAACAGTAAAAACTTTTATCTATGGAAGATCAAGATGGAGGACCTTCTTGTAGACAAAGAACAATGGATCGTTGTGGATCCTGGTACACAGGCTACTGGTACACCATCTACTAGCACACAGGCTACTGGTACACAACCTACTAGTACACAAACTACTAGTACACCAACTACTGGTATGTCAAAGGAAGATTGGGACAAGTTGTACAGAAGAGCAAGGAGTACTATTCGACTCTGCCTGGCAGATTCGGTGTTGTTGAATGTCTCAGGAGAATCTACAACCAAGAAACTATGGGATAAGTTGGGAAATTTGTATCAATCAAAGTCCCTGGTAAACAAATTGTTTCTTCGAAAGAAGTTGTATCATCTTAGGATGGAATATGGAGATTTTGTGACAGAACATCTAAATTCCTTAAATACTCTGGTAAGTCAACTTGGCTCTGTTAATATTACGATTGCAGAAGAAGATAAGTGTATTGCTTTGTTATGCTCTTTTCCAAACTCCTGGGATAATATGGTAGTAGCAATAGGTAGTACCACTCAATCTACATTGAAGTATGAGGATGTAGCTGCATCCTTGTTATCTAAAGAGATGAGGATAAAAATCATGGATGGTCACAGCACAAATGCTTTATTTGTAAGAGGGCATACCCAAGACAGGAACCCTGGTAAGCCTTCGGGGTGGAGATCTAAATCTACAGGCAGATCTAAGTCTCCGGGAAAATATTTGAGGAAATGTTGGAAGTGTGGTAAAACAGGGCATTATAAGAAAGATTGCAAGTCTAAGAAGGTTGAAAAACCAAAGGGATCTGATAGTACCTCTTCCACATAGGCAAAAACATCCACTAAAGAAGGAGGTGATGTTTACCTAGCATATACAAGTACACATGCAGACTGTGATGTATGGTTGATCGACTCGAGTGCGTCATACCATATGACTCCTCATAGGTAGTGGTTCTTTGAATATGAAAAATATGATGGTGGTGATGTATTCCTAGGAGATGACTCGATAGCAAAAATCTTGGGACGTGGAAGGGTTAAGTTGCTACTAAATGATGAAAGGATTAGAAATCTCCCTGGGGTTCTACACATTCCAAAAATAGCCAGGAGCCTAATATCTGTAAGCAAGTTGGGTGATGCAGGAGTGAAAATTGTATTTGAAAAGAACACTTGCAATATGGTACGAGGAGCAATGGTGTTGATGAGGGGAGTTTGTTGTGGAACTCTGTACAAATTGGTGGGAAGCACTCATACTAATGGGTGTAACAGTTATGTTGTCCTTGAGCAGAGTAATGAAGGAGACAAGACCAATACTGTCCCAGAAAAGAAGACCATGTTGTGGCATCAAAGACTGGGGCATATTGGAGAAAAGGGCCTTTGAACACTACACGGTAAAGGTATGGTTGAAGGTATGTCTAATTGCACTCTGGATTTTGATTTCTGTGAACATTGCATATATGGTAAACATAATCGAGTAAGATTCCCATATGGTGCTACAAGAGCAAAGGGGATCTTAGAGTTGATACGCAGTGATGTGTTTGGATTTGTTCCTGATCCATCCCTAGGTAAATCTGTGTATTATGTTTCATTCATAGATGATTTTTCAAGGAACACATGGATTTATTTTCTTAGAAATAAATATGAGGTATTTGATAAATTCAAAGAGTTTAAGGCTCTGGTAGAAAATCAGACAGAGAATAAAATAAAGGTATGGAGAATAGATAACGGTGGAGAATTCTGCGGAAATGAATTCGAAGAATTCTATAAGAAGTGTGGTATAGCAAGGCAGAAGACTACTCCATACACTCCTCAGCAGAATGGAGTTGCATAAAGGATGAACAAGACACTGATGGAAAAAGCAAGGAGCATGCTCAGCGGTGCCGAGTTAGGACAAGAATTTTGGGCAGAGGCAGTGGGTACAACGTGTTACCTTGTTAATCGATCTCTGTCATCAGCGTTGGATGATAAAACTCCACACGAGGTATGGTCTGGAAAGAAACCCTTTCTTCAACATCTTAGAGTGTTTGGTTGTGATGCTTATGTACATGTTCCAAAGGAAAATAGGAGTAAGATGGATAATAAAGCTAAAAAGTGTATCTTTATTGGTTATAAAGATGGTGTGAAAGGTTATAAGATTTGGAACCCATAAACCAAGAAAATTGTTTACAGTCGAGATGTTGTTTTCAAAGAGGTAAAAGATGTGTCCAAACAGGAATTCCCACCAATGCAAGACGAACCTAAGAAAATAAAGCTTGAGTTGGATGATGCGAAATCCGAATCATCTGAAGAAGAGGAAGCAGAAGAACAACAAGAAGAACCTCATACCCCAGTATTGAGGAGATCAGTGAGAGATAGAAGGCAACCAGAAAGGTATAGCCCACTTGATTTTCATTCCAATTTTGCTTTATCTATTACTGATGATGATCCCAGAACTATCAGGGAAGAAGTGAATTTAGAGGATAGTAAACTCTGGAAGAAGGCCATGGTTGAAGAAATGGATGCCTTGGATAAGAATGAGACATGGAATTTAGTTGAGTTGCCAGCTGGATTAAAATCGGTTGGTAGCAAGTGGTTGTTCAAGAAGAAGTTTAATGCACAAGGTAAAGTGGAGAAATACAAATCTTGGTTAGTAGCAAAAGGTTATTCCCAGGTAGAGGGAATTGACTTTGGTGAGATTTTTTCTCCTATTGCTAAGTTAACTTCTATTAGATTTCTTTTATCTATTGTTGTTGCTTTTGATCTTGAAGTGGAATAGATGGATGTGAAGACAACATTCCTACATGGGGATCTAGAAGAAGAAATCTACATGAAGCAACTAGAAGGATTTGTAGTGAAGGGAAAGAAAGAGTTGGTATGTAAGCTAAAGAAGTCATTATATGGTATGAAGCAATCACCTAGGATGTGGTACCAAAAGTTTGACACATACATCCTTGGATTGGGATTTGTAAGAAGCAGGGTTGATCACTGTGTATATTCCAAGTAGGTTCATAATCACTTCATTTATGTAGTGTTGTATGTTGATGACATGTTGTTGGTAGGAAATAACATGGATGTTATCAAGGAGGTGAAATCCCATCTATCCTCCAAATTTGACATGAAGGATCTCGGTGCTGCTAACTTCATTCTAGGAATGGAGATTAAAAGAGATCATGCAAACAAGAAACTCTGGTTGAATCAAATAAAATATGTTGAGACGATATTGCAAAGGTTTAATATGCATGGAAGTAAATTGGTCAAGGTTCCTATTCCTATAGGTGTAAACTTATATACAGATTAGTGTCCCAAGACACAAGAAGAAGAAGAGGACATGTCCCATGTTCCATATTCCAGTGCAGTTGGCAGTTTGATGTATGCAATGGTTTGTACTAGACAGGACATTTCACATGCAATGGGAGTTTTGAGCAGGTATATGTCAAAACCAGGGAAGGAGCATTGGACAGCAGTAAAAAGGGTCTTCAGGTATCTTCATGGAACCACTAGTTATGGATTTTGCTACCAAGGAAGACCAGGATTAGACAGAGTGGTGGACATACATGGCTTTGTTGATGTAGACTGCGCTGGAGATCTGGATCATATAAGATCTACAAGAGGGTATGTGTTTAACCTATTTGGAGGAGAAATCAGTTGGATGAGCAAAAGAAAGGTTGTAGTGGCACTCTCAACTACAGAAGTTGAATACATGGTAGCCACTCATGCAAGAAAGGAAGCAGTATGGTTACAAAGATTGTGCTCAGGTATTGGGTTGGTACAACAAGCAGTGAGATTAGATTGTGACAGTCAGAGTGCAATATTCCTGGAAAAGAACCCATCTTATCATTCGAAGACAAAGCATATTGATGTTCAGTATCACTTTGTGAGAGACATGGTTGAGGAAAAGAAGTTGTTACTGGAAAAGGTTGACACTTTGAATAATATTGTAGATTCATTGACAAAGTCTGTGAGCACAGAAAAGTTCTCCTAGTGTAGAGTAACAATGGGCATTGTTTCCCTAGATTGTTGACTATATAATCCCCTGGACCCTTGGATGAAAAGAAAACAACAAGTGGGAGAATGTTGGGTATGTGTTATATTCTTTGCATCTGTGTGTGTGTGGGCACATCAGATATGACAACTGTGGATTTTGTTATTTTTAGCGGTTTTGTAAATTAATCCTGGATTAAGGGATTAGGGTTTTGGTATCTACGAAATACCTAAAAACATTGTATATATTGTATGATGAATGGTGAAATTCGATATAATGAATATAAGAAAGGTTTTCCTGATTGAGGGTTTCTGGTATAAAATCTTTGTGTACTCTGTGTATAAGCCATTGATTAATTTCTGTATTGCTTAAGATATATATGCATTGCTTTACTTCGCAGGTTTAAAACTTACATGCTTGAGATTCTTACATTCATATTAGTGATCATTGGTAGGGTTAACATATTGGTCTTGGATTTCATATATACTTGGTATAATTGACATTATATTGCAGGTGATTTCCCGTTTACCCTTACCTTCACATTTCCCTCATCCATTCATATCCTTTAGACCATCCTTGACCTTGTATCGTGATCTCATAAGGCCTTTCTAGACTTTTCTATTGTTTTTCCCCAGGATTCACACGAGACTTTTCCTGAGGTGACAGTGGGTATTGTCCTGGTGTGTTGTCCATTGGTTGCAATTGCACAAGGCTCTAGATCAACCTACAATCTTTGCAATAACAAGGCCTTAATAAAATATCACTCCACCCCTAGCTCTAGCTCTACGTCCAATATTGATTAGTCCTTGAGAATGGCATTTAATGCCCCTAATCATTTGCATAATAAATTCACCCCAAATCAAGCATCAACAGATGGTCCTTATATTGATTAATCTTTGAGAACAACACATACTAGACTTGATCCTTTTCATAACAAATTCAATCCCAGCCTAGGGCCCATGAATAGTCCTTTTATTAATCAATCATTGAGAACAATTCCTACTAGCTTTGATCTTATTGGAAAAGCAATTGTTCAAGATAATAACACTATAACAAAATTATGGAATTAACATCCTTTTTAGATTCCTTTTTTAACTTCCATTTACCTCATGTTACCACACAATTTAGCACCTAAGTGCAAAGCATTCACAAGGTGCCAAGATTAATGGAACATGAGAAGATGTCACCATTGTCACCTATTCAACAACTTCCCTCGTTTTAGTAAAGGATTGAATCTAACACAAGGGAAGTTTATGTGGTGGGACTTATGACTCCAAAGGCAAGACACAATCAATTCTAAGGCCTCTTATGCATATACCAAATACCACCAATGAGATATGTCAAACAGATTAGGGTTTAGGTGGATATTACAAGTCAATACTAGATTCGGTTTGAGGCACTATAGGGTAGGTTTAGAATGTTTTTCAAGTCAATATTTGATGCAAGGTGATCCCCTAACACTATATATCAAGAAAAGACTAAGGGTTGTTGCAAAAATTGTATGAAAAGTAATAAATTATAGCAAAAAGATAAGTTATAACAACAACAATAATTCTAGCCCTTGAACAAATAATAAGCCAATGAAAATTAGGGATAAAATAATGGATTAAATTAGGGTCTTAGATAACTAACAAAATATGGAATTATACATGAACACGATATCTAAGAAACACTATATGTCCAGCCCTAATTAGGCTGAAGTAAAAAACAACGAGACAATTTTATGGTTTAAGGATGATTTTCAAGTGAAATACATGCACACATACCAAAACGTCTAGCTTTACTATGGTTGAAAATAAATATATTGTTCTTATTAAACCCTAATTTAACCCTAAAATATAAAATAAAGATTTAATTTTGAGTTTTGTGATTGACTATTGGGAGAACATTAGTGCCTACTATATGTTTTTGGGCATATGGGGTGTTGGAACAAATATTGAAATTTTGTCTTTCAATAGCTTAAGAGGAAAACATTTATAGTGTTTAGCTACCGAAAGTGCAAAATTTTGGTAGCTTAAATATCAGGATTCATATGCCCTTAGATGCCGAAAGTGTAGATGCGTTTTTACCCAAAAATCAAGTCACGAGGAGGTACAAAAATAATGCAATAAACAACAATAAAATCTCTATAACAAGGTTTTACATAAATGCCACGTCACCATTTCGAGTTTTCGGTAGTCAGGGGTTTGGCCGACATAATATTTTGACCATTGCTCCATTTCCCCGAAACCCGAAATCGGAGTTTTGGGACTTTCGATGGCTTATGACACTCTGAAAGCGCACTATTAGCTGCTGAAATCCAGGACTTTCGATGGCTAAGACATCCCTATTTTCAGCCTGTTAGCCACCGAAATCGCAAGTCTTTCCAAAAACAATTGCCTGTGGGAAAACTCACTTTTCTCAACCTTGGAGAAGTCATTTTACACGTTTGAATCATCGATTGACATCTACAGATCCTAAGATTTCTAGTTGTATCTTCAAATCCGAATTTAGAGCTTGGGAAGATAGGAAAAAGTTCCCCGTAATATGGCGCTGCAGATATGGCCCAAAAATGTCAGAACGTGCCCAAATTTCAGTTAAACAACTGCCAGTTCGTTTCTTAGTCGGTTTTGAGGTAGTTTCTCATCTGTTATACGCTGAAGGCTTATATATTGTATATCTCTTTGATGAGAAAAAGGGGGGGGGGGCTCTTTTGAAGAGGGATTCTATTGAAAACTGAGTTATTTTGAAGATCTGGAATAGCGTAATGCTGGAGACATGTGTTCACTTGATATGTGAGATTCATCATGGTTGATTCCTTCAGTTTGTTCTCTATCTTGTTACATTCATATTGTCTATCTCTTCTTTTATCAACCGAGTTAAAATTTGTTTGGAATTCATTTTCCATGCTCCTTACACGCGGTTGATATGTGTTTTGTTTCAATGATGACTAGTCAGAATTTGCTCAAGATTAGTTCTCTGCACCTAGTTATTAGCCTCCAGTATTTTTCCTCTAAAGTTGTAGTGAAAATTCATCCTTTTTAGATGCTTTCACTGTGATGGTATTTCACTTTTCTTTTCTACTACCATATCTTTATAATCGATTGCTAAAAGATAGACTTACTTTGCCTCATTTCCCTCAAGTAACATGATCATTGATATTACCCCTTTTATTTGGTTTTCACTTGACTCCATCTCCCAATAGGCCTTTCCAAATCTGTGCAACCACCAACCTTATCAAAATATCTTGTCTTATAAGAAATATGGCCTTCTTACTGTGATTACTGAATATTCCTTGAGTAAAGAGCCTTTGGCTATTGAGAGAGACCTCTCTAAGTGTATTAGGTTAGAAACGCACTCTAAAGCAGGTTTCAGGCTACCTCGGGGATTGGCTTGTAGCACCCAAGTCAAGTTCCGAGCAATGATTTATTATCTCATTATAAATGTGCTAAGTCTTGGCACTATTACAGCCTAGAGTTAACTCTTGCGACAACATTTTATGGCATCATTGTCAGAGATGGAGGACAAAGTGATCTTCCTTGGGATATGACCAAATTTTAGATCTATCTCTTGATGGTGAACAAGGGATAGGCATTCAATTGGCGGTGATCATTCACCTAGTGACTCCTTGGTTTGAAGACTCTACATGATTCACTGGTGACTCCACTGGTCTCAAAATGTCGAATCGGATTGCTGCAAGGTTTTCTCCTCTGGACTTTACAAATTTTTATGGTTTCCAAACACTGTTCCAGACATTAAAGTTTGGGAAGATGTCCTTCCTAAATTTAGAGAATATGCGGATGACAATCCCACTCATCACTTGTTTGAATTCCACAAGCTCATGGATGAATTAAATATACATCATGAAGATGTCCTCATGAAGTTGTTTATGTTTTCATTGGAAAGAGATGCTATAATCTGGTATAAAGATCTACCCCATTCCAGTATTCCTTCATTGAAACATTTTCACATATGTTTTCATCAACATTGTAAAAGAATCTACTCAGCTGAAATACTTTTTGAAGATTGTTGTAATATAGAATTTATAAGACAAACAGATCAAAAAAATCCTCTTGAAGAGGAGGAATAAATATCAGAAATTTCTCAAGTTGATGAAGATGATCAGTATGAGGAAGAGTTGGCTTATAAAGAAGTTGGATATGATATCTCTTGTGGACATATTCAAGAAGAAGACATTCAACGTCACGACCAACCTACAGAAGAGAAAGGAAATAATTGTTGTTTTATCCAAAAAATATAGAGACCACCTTCTCCTTTGACTAAAGAAGAAATAGACATGCTCCTACATAGTCATGTTACAGCCATTGCTTATGAAGATTTGCAGTGTTCACACAGTACCGGATATGAGAGTCAGACTTCTTTGAGGATGATCTAGAGAAAAATAAATTGGAGCACACAGTAGTCTTTGATGAAGCTTGTTATTTAAAACCTCAGGACCACACAATCATGGAAAAGTTTGAAAATTCACAATCAACAGCATTTCAGATGGGAGTTTTCAGTTTCCTTTTTCAGCTTGCTCAAAGAAAGTGTGAGCAAATTTCAAATAAGTAGACAATTATTGGATTGGCTTCACTGGCATTTTTGTATCATTTGATTCAGTGAGAATTTTTCAGTAGTTAGAGTAGGTGATGTATATAAATAAGTTTGACTTTGAGCATTAGAGTACAACAATGGTTTTAAGTATGTTTCCAGTTCAGTTTGGCATCATGTATGGTTTTGATTTAAAACATTGTGACTCCATATCCCAATGAATGCATAAGCAGTTTTTTTTTTCGGAAAGGTGCAAGCAAAGTGACAGGGTTCAACGTTTGATAAGGATAATCTGAGGATGCCCAATGGATGAAGGCACTTGGTCTACTATTCTTGGCACTTTGTAGGAAAGAACCATCCCTAGATGGAGCCTATGTTGGAACAAATATTGAAATTTTGGCTTTCGATAGCTTAAGAGAAAAACATTTATACTGTTTAGCTACCGAAAGTGAAGACTTTCGGTAGCTTAAATCTCAAGTTTCATATGCCCTTAGCTGCCGAAAGTGTAGATGCATTTTTACCCAGAAATCAAGTCACGAGGAGGTACAAAAATAATGCAATAAACAACAATAAAATCTCTATAACAAGGTTTTACAGAAATGCCACATCACCATTTCGGGTTTTCGACAGTCGGGGGTTTGGCCGACATAAGATTTTGACCATTGCTTTGTTTCCCTGAAACCTGAAAGTCAAAATCAGGGTTTCAGGGTGGCTTATAGTGCTCTAAAATCACACTATTAGCTGCCAAAATCCAGGACTTTCAGTGGCTAAGAGACCCCTGTTTTTGGTCTGTTACCCACCGAAATCGCAGGTTTTTCCAAAAACAAATTCTTGTGGGAAAACTCACTTTTCTCAACCTTGGAGAGGTCATTTTACATGTTTGAATAGTCAATTGACATCTACATATCCTAAGATTTCCAATGGTATCTTCAAATCCAAATTTAGAGCTTGGGAAGCTAGGAAAAAGTGCCCAAAAATATGGCATTGTAGACATGGCCCAAAAATATCAGAACACGCCCAGATTTCAGTTAAACAACTGCCAGTTCGTTTCTCAGTCAGTTTTGAGGTAGTTTCTCATCTGTTATATGCTGAAGGATTATATATTGTATATCTCTTTGATGAGAAAAAAGGAGGGGGGGGGGACCTCTTTTGAAGAGGGCTTCTATTGAAAACTGAGTTATTTTGAAGATCCAAAATAGCGTAATGTTGGAAACATGTGTTCACTTAATATGTGAGATTCATCACGGTTGATTCCTTTAGTTTGTTCTTCGTCTTGTTACATTCATATTGTCTATCTATTCTTTTATCGAACGAGTTAAAATTTGTTTGGAATTCATTTTTCATGCTCCTTACACACGGTTGATATATGTTGTGTTTCAATGATGACTAGTCAGAATTCGCTCAAGATTAGTGCTCTGAACCAAGTTATTAGCCTCTAGTCTTTTTCCTCTAAAGTTGTAGTGAAAATTCATCCTTGTTAGATGCTTTCACTGTGATGGTCTTTTCCTTTTCTTTTCTTCTACCATATCTTGATTATCGATTGCTAAAAGATAGACTTACTTTGCCTCATTTCCCTCAAGTAACACGATCATTGCTATTACCCCTTTTCTTTGGTTTTCACTTGAATCCGTCGCTCAGTAGGCCTTTCCAAATCTATGTAACCACCAACCTTATCAAAATATCTTGTCTTATAAGAAATTTGGCCTTCTTACTGTGATTACTGAATATTCTTTGAGTATAGAGCCTTTGGCTATTGAGAGAGCCCTCTCTGAGTGTATTAGGTTAGAAACACAATCTAAAGCAGGTTTCAGATTACCTCAGGGATTGTCTTGTAGCAACCCAAGTCAAGTTTTGAGCACTGATTTATTATCCCATTAAAAATGTACTAAGTCTTGGATCTACTAAAACCTAGAGTTAACTCTTGAAACAACATTTTCTGGCGTAGCTTGCCGGGGATGGAGGACGAAGTGATCTTCCCTGGGATACGACCAAAGTTCAGATCTATCTCTTGATGATGAACAATGGATAGGCATTCAATTGGCTGTGATCATTCACTTGGCGACTCCTTGGTTCGAAGACTCTACATGATTTACTGGTGACACCACTAGTCTCAAAATTTTGAATTCGTTCACTACTCGGATTGTTGCAAGGTTTGCTCCTCTGGACTTTACAAATGTTTATGGTTTTCCAAACACTGTTCCAAACATTAAAGTTTGGGAAGATGTCCTTCCTAAATTTGGAGAATATGCGGACGACAATCCTGCTCATCGCTTGTTTGAATTCCACAAGCTCATGGATGAATTAAATATACAACATGAAGATGTCCTCATGAGGTTGTTTATGTTTTCATTGGAAAGAGATGCTAGAATATGGTATAAAAATTTACCCCATTCCATTATTCCTTCATTGAAACATTTTCACATACTTTTTCATCAACATTGTAAAAGAATATACTCAGCTGAAATACTTTTTGAAGATTGTTGTAATATAGAATTTATAAGACAAAAAGATCAAACAAATCCTCTTGAAGAGGAGGAAGAAATATCAGAAATTTCTCAAGTTGATGAAGATGATCAGTATGAGGAAGAGCTGGCTCATAAAGAAGTTGGATATGATATCTCTTGTGGACATATTCAAGAAGAAGACATTCAACGTCACGACCAACCTGTAGAAGAGAAAGGAAATAATTGTTGTTTTATCTAGAAAATACAGAGACCACCTTCTCCTTTGACTGAAGAAGAAATAGATCTGCTCCTGCATAGTCATGTTACAGCCCTTGCTTATACAGATTTGCAGTGTTCACACAGTCCCAGATATGAGAGTCAGACTTCTTCCATTTCTGTAAATGTAAATCTGATTTTAAATAATGACAGTCATGTGTTTGATAAAACTTTATAAGAAGTTAATTAACCCATTTATGATGATGATTTCCATCCAGGAAATCATCTTGTAAGCCCTTTTTTGTTTCATGAAGAGGATAGGGTTGTCACATTTAATAGTCTTGAAAGAAGTTTGTTGTTCAAAGATGTTTTAAACTATGATTTGGAGGAGTATGAATCCGAGATAGACATCATGCCAGAGAAAGAACCAGAATTTCCCATGCTTGAGGAATCCACAGTCGATATTTCGAACATTTTTCTGACTCATGACACTTCTGAGTTATCTGTTGAACCTAATTATGATAAGTATAGTGATGATTATAATATTGTTTCTCTAAAACAATTTGTTGTAGGTTTTTCATGGGGGAATGACGATCTTCAAATAGATGCCATATCAAATGAAGGATGTTTGGATATCCTCTTTGAGGATGATCCTGAGCAAAATAAATTGGAGCACGCAGTAGTCTTTGATGAATCTTGTTATTTAAAACCTTAGGACCACACAATTTTTCAGGATCCTTTTGCTGACCTTTTAGATTCATTTAATGGAGGAAGACCCTATATCCTGGATATTTTTTCACATGAATCAAGGAAAAGTTTGAAAATTCATGATCAACAACATTTCATATGGGAGTTGTCAGTTTCCTTTTTCAACCTTCTCAAAGAAAGTGTGAGCAAATTTCAAATAAGTAGATAGTTATTGGATTGGTTTCACTGGCATTTTTGTATCATTTGATTCAGCAGGAATATTTTAGTAGTTAGAGTAGGTGATGTAATAAATAAGCTTGACTTTGAGCATTAGAGTACAATAGTGGTTTTAAGAAAGTTTCCAATTCAGTTTGGCATCTTGTATGGTTTTGATTTAAGACATTATGACTCCATAGCCCAATGAATGCATAAGCGATTTTTTGTTTCGGAAAGGTGCAAGCAAAGTGACAGGGTTCAGCGTTTGATAAGGATAATCTCAGGACACCCAATGGATGAAGGCACTTGGTCTACTATTCTTGGTGCTTTGCAGGAAAGAACCATCCCTAGATGATGGAGCCTATGTTGGAACAAATATTGAAATTTTGGCTTTCGGTAGCTTAAGAGGAAAAAATTTATAGTGTTTAGCTACCGAAAGTGCAGACTTTGGGTAGCTTAAATCTCAAGTTTCATATGCCCTTAGCTACCGAAAGTGTAGATGTGTTTTTACCCAGAAATCAAGTCACGAGGAAGTACAAAAATAATTCAATAAACGGAAATAAAATATCTATAACAAGGTTTTACATAAATGCCACGTCACCATTTCGGGTTTTCGACAGTCGGGGGTTTGGCCGACATAAGATTTTGACCATTGCTCCATTTCCCTGAAACTCGAAACCCGAAATTGGGATTTCAGGACTTTTGGTGGCTTACGGTGCTTTGAAATTGCATTGTTAGCTATCGAAAGCAAGGACTTTCGGTGGCTAAGATACCTCTGTTTTCGGCCTGTTAGCAACCGAAATTGCAGGTTTTTCCAAAAAACACTACCTGTGGGAAAACTCACTTTTCTCAACCTTGGAGAGGTCGTTTTACACGTTTGAATAGTTAATTGACATCTATAGATCCTAATCTTTCCATTGGTATCTTTAAAACCGAATTTAGAGCTCAGGAAGCTAGGAAAATGTTCCCTGCAATATGGTGTTGCAGACATGGCCCAAAAATGTAGGAGCGCACCCAGATTTCAGTTAAACAACTGCCATTTCATTTCTCAATCGGTTTTGAGGTAGTTTCTCATCTGTTATAAGATGAAGTCTTATATATTGTATATCTCTTTGATGAGAAAAAGGGCAGGGAACCTCTTTTGAAGAGGGCTTCTATTGAAAACTGAGTTATTTTGAACATCTGGAATAGCGTAATGCTGGAGACATGTGTTCACTTGATATGTGAGATTCATCACGGTTGATTCCTTCAGTATGTTCTCCATCTTGTTACATTCATATTGTTTATCTCTTCTTTTATCAACCGAGTTAAAAAAAAATTGGAATTCATTTTGCATGCTCCTTACACACGGTTGATATGTGTTGTGTTTCAATGATGACTAGTCAGAACTCGCTCAAGATTAATGCTCTACACCTAGTTATTAACCTCTAGTCTTTTTCCTCTAAATTTGTAGTGAAAATTCATCATTGTTAGATGCTTTCACTGTGACTGTATTTTCCTTTTCTTTTCTGCTACCATATCTTGATTATCGATTGCTGAAAGAAATACTTACTTTGCCTCATTTCCCTCAAGTAACACGATCACTGCTATTACCCCTTTTCTTTGGTTTTCACTTGAATCCATCGCCCAATAGGCCTTTCCAAATCTTTGAAACCACCAACCTTATAACAATATCCTGTCTTATAAGAAATATGGCCTTCTTACTGTGATTACTGAATATTCTTTGATTAAAGAGACTTTGTCTATTGAGAGAGCCCTCTCTGAGTGTATTAGGTTAGAAACACACTCTAAAGTAGGTTTCAGGTTACCTCGGGGATTGTCTTGTAGCAACCCAAGTCAAGTTCTGAGAAATGATTTATTATCTAATTAAAAATGTGCTAAGTCTTGGCTCTATTACAACCTAGAGTTAACTCTTGCGACAACATTTTCTAGCGTCGTTGTCAGGGACGGAGGACGAAGTGATCTTCCCTGGGATACGACAAAAGTTCAAATCTATCTCTTGATGGTGAACAAGGGATACGCATTCAGTTAGTTTTGATCATTCACCTAGAAACTCCTTGGTTCGAAGACTCTACATGATTCATTGACGACTCCACTGGTCTCAAAATGTCGAATTTGTTCGCTGCTCAGATTGTTGCAAGGTTTGATCCTCTGGACTTTACAAATGTTTATGGTTTTCCAAACACTATTCCAGACATTAAAGTTTCGGAAGATGTCCTTCCTAAATTTGGAGAATATGCGGACGACAATCCCGCTCATCACTTGTTTGATTTCCACAAGCTCATGGATGAATTAAATATACATCATGTAGATGTCCTCATGAAGTTGTTTATGTTTTTCGTTGGAAAGAGATGCTAGAATCTGGTATAAATATTTACCCCATTCCAGTATTTCTTCATTGAAATATTTTCACATACTTTTTCATCAACATTGTAAAAGAATCTACTCAGCTGAAGTACTTTTTGAAGATTGTTGTAATATAGAATTTATAAGACAAAAAGATCAAACAAATCCTCTTGAAGAGGAGGAAGAAATATCAGAAATTTCTCAAATTGATGAAGATGATCAGTATGATGAAGAGTTGGCTTATAAATAAGTTGGATATGATAGCTCTTGTGGACATATTCAAGAAGAAGACATTCAACATCACGACCAACCTGCAGAAGAGAAAGGAAATAATTGTTGTTTTATCCAGAAAATATAGAGACCACCTTCTCCTTTGACTGAAGAAGAAATAGATCTGCTCCTGCATAGTTATGTTACAACCCTTGCTTATGTAGATTTGCAGTGTTCACACAGTCCCGGATATGAGAGTTAGACTTCTTCCATTTCTGTAAATGTAAATCTGATTTTAAATAATGACAGTCATGTGTTTGATAAAACTTTACAAGAAGTTAATGAGCCCATTTATGATGATGATTTCCATCCAGGAAATCAGCTTGTAAGCCATATTTTGTTTCATGAAGAGGATAGGGTGTTACACCTCAAAATTACTCACTTCGATAGTGTCACAAGTGTCGTCAATACGATTGTTGTAAGTGTCGCATCTTGTCTGCAAGTGTCACATCTTGACTATAAGTGTTGAAAGTGTCACAAACAGTATGCTTCCATATTGCCTATGTCGTTCCCATAACGACATCATAAAGACACTTAATGACACCTCAAAGGTGGTTTGGAAGAAGAAAAATCATTTGGCAGGAAGTACAAGCCCTTTGCCATTGGAAAAACCATAAAAATTTGAGTTTTGTGGAGGAGCGCTCCCCTACCCATTGTCAAGGAGTGCTAGCACTCCCTAGGCCTCTCTGGGGGAGCGTTTGAGTGCTCTGTGCACCCTTATGGGAGAGCACTACCCCATCTTCAAAAATTTCTGAGTTTGTTGAGGTAAATTAGGGAAGAATCCCTCAATTCTTGAAGGTGGTTAGATTCGAGGAGATGGTCAAGGCATGATATTAGGGAAGATCCTCAACTGAAGGAGAGGAATCCTCAACCTATCCCAAATATCTCTCAAGTATTTGGACCTATCCAAGTTTATATAAAGAGGCTTTCTCATGGTGAAAGGGTACATTACATGCATAACGAAGATTGAGAATTATACCTAACTTATAATATCATAAGAAGGTATTGACAATGGAGATTGGAGATGTGAAACTTATGATCTCATGAGTGAGATGTCATCAAAGAAATCAGTGGATATTGATTGGGCAAAGGGATTGGACAAGGAGAACTTGAAGAGGTTGTTGCACCTTCATTCAAAAGATTGTAAGTACTTTTACTTGTTCTCAGTAATATAATCAATGCTTGGCCTGTTTCTTTCAAACTTGTGCTTGTTCCATATGAGTTTGTCTGTAGTAGATGGATCTATGATTGAGCTAATCTCAGTAGAGTAGGAAGTCTTGTGTACCTTTATTTGTCTTATAGGATCTATCAGGGAGCTCAAGATCGAAGCTCAGCCATGACTTTGCAGGGACAAATCTCGTTAATAAGGTACATATATTTCTCCTTCTCTTCCATTTATTAGCTTGATTAGATCTAAAAGGAAGTCAGTGTCCATGTTAAGAACTTTTTTTTCTTGGCCTTAGGAGTCTAGAGGCCAAGAGGGAATCCACTTGTCTGCAGGGGGATTCACCTACAATAGAAATTGGCAACTCCACTGGGGATGAGCTCTGATTTTTTGTTCCATTCCCAGATTTTGTTTTATCCCTTTGCCCACTAATTTGACCTTCTCCATGAATGTCTCTAATCCTTAGGTTTGATTGTTGGCTCTTGGATTTATCTTAAACACAAAATTTTGCATTTTTCCTGATTTTTTTTTTAGTTTCTCAGCATTTCTGTGAGATTTTGCAGCAGAGCGCTCCCCTGCCCTTACCACCAGGGAGTTGGCACTCCCTTACAGTGTTCCGCAGAGTGTTGGAGTGCTCTGTGTCCCTTTATGTGGGAACGCTACCCCATTTGTTTGCAAAAAATATCCTTAAAAATTGGTTTTCTCTCAGTATTTTTGTTGATTCATCTACTTAGGATTCATGCTATCTTAGTGTGTCATTGTTTGGCCCTCAAACCACCTTGTTTTCTAAGGATTCATCATCTCTTGTTTGAATTTTTTTTTACATTTTTCCTTACTTTTCAACAACTCTTTGATCTTCACGATTTGAAGTCAATTTGTCGTTTTCTTCTCGTTTATCTGAATGAGTGAAAACTTTGTAAGGAGTTTCAAAGGTATTTTGTACTTTGATTTTTGATCTTTGAGTCATCTTGTCCAAACTCTTTCTCCTTCCTTTTGATTTTTTGGCTTTCTATTTCTTGTTTGATCATAACAAGGGTGTCTTTTGGTTTATGTAAAGTTTGCTTCTAGATTGCTTAAATCTCACAACTCTTGAAGTCCAATTAGCATAAGAATCTTTACATATACTAGTTATCAGTCACATACAACGATTTTAGCATTGCATTGGATTCCTTATTGAGGACTATTGCATGAGGTCATTTCATCTTGGTGTTTGACAATGAAAGGAAAATCCTTCTCCTTCCCTTAATTAGACATTCATTGAAAGAAAAGATTGCTTATCATTTCTTATGCATGTTTTGGGAACTGAGTCATAATATCATCAGTATTCACTCTCATACACCTCTGAGTAAATAACAACCACTAAAATCAATGCTTAACTAAAATTTATCAGACTTTTTACATCTTTGTTAGCAAACCTACATTATTTTAAGGTGTAGGGATTTGGAATAGGTTGAAAGGATAACTTTCCAAATATATCAAACAAACTTAGCATCTTGAGATAGGGAGAGAAAATCCAATTGTCGTATAGGATTTCCGGGATCCCCCTCTCACACAGGGGTTACACACGAGGTCGCATTCGGGTGAGTTACGGAGATTATCCCTCCATGGTTCAACTATTTGTAGTGGTCAGATCGTATATTGGGGGTCACTTGAGGGTATACCCACAATTATGTGTGGGGGCCTCTCGAGTTGATTTCGGACTTGTTATCATGCCCATACGTTCAGATTGGACTGTCGAATGTACCCACCCAGGGGATGACTGCGAATTGGTGACCTTAGTAGCCATAATCTTTAGGGTCCCACACAAGGTGACGGTGAAGGGAAGTCTCACTGTACCTGGAACAGACGTTGGTCAAAATCACTCGGGCTCCTTGGAGGGTAAATCCACAATTACTGTGTGGAAGCTTGCACCAAGTCATAAGTTCGTTAAGTAGGTTGCCAACATAACTGATCCACCCGCTCTATCCCCGCCTCTTCCTATTTTGATCTCGTGACGTTGGATTTCATCGCGAAATAGTGGTTTCATTGTGGGAAGGTTTTGTTTGATTGTTTGCTTCTCAGATTCATAGCATGTGTTAGTTGTATTACTTAGTGGACCTTAGGTCGAGTAAGTGTTAATGGCATCAAATCTTGAGAGTACCAATGGAGGAACCCCTTCTCCTGGGGAACCTTATACCTTTCCTTCTTTTGGAAACTTTGGTCCTCCATATATTGCCACACTGAGTCTTCCAGAACTCACCATCAGATTACCGGTTTGGTTGTTCCCCACTCCGGTGATCTTGAATCCTCCCAATGTTTGAACTGCACCTAATGCTTTAGATGTTAGTACACCACCCACACATCAACCTCATGTCGAATTTTCGCCTTCTTCGCCCATTAAGTATCCTTCCCTTTCTCCTTCTTCGCCTAGTGAAATCTCTAAAGCAAGTAGCCAGGCTGATCAGAAGAAGAAGAAACATAAAGAGAAGAAGAAGAAGAGACTGAAAAAGACCAAGGCTCCAACAACATCAAATGTTGGATCCAAGCAACCAGTTACTGTTAATAGTACTGGGAGTGTTGATGAGGTCAACAAGATTAAAATGAAGAATCCAAAGCCCAAATTCCCTTGTAGTCTTTGTAAGGGTGACCACTTTCTGAGGGAATTCCCTGGTATTCCCAAGGTCTTAGAAATGTGGTCCTCCACATCATCGGCCTCTGTTGGTCATGTCAGTGATACCCCATCAACTAGCGATGTTATGGTTGGTAAGAAGAAGACAATTGTCAAATTCCCTTGTATGTTATGCAAAGGTGATCATTATTCTCACCTTTGTCCTCGCATGGATGAGGCTTCTTCTCTTTTGGAAAAACTTCAACTTCCAAAAGGTTATTGTAAGATTTCCCCCAACCCATCATTAGTTGATGGACTGGTCGATCCGGTTCCATCCCCGGTTAGTCCAGTTGTTCAGGTGGACAATCTAGTTTCCTCCTCGATTGAACCACAAACCCAAGTAGTTGATCCAATTCTGTCATCGGTCAGCCCCACTCTTCATCTACAGAGTGAAATCCAAGTGGATGATCCAATCCCTTCCTCGGTCAATCCCACCCTTCATCTAAAGAGTGTTAAAGTGGTCGATTTGGTTCTGCCCTCGGTCGATCCCACTCTCCCGTTAGAGAGTGACACCAAAGAGGTCAATCTGTTTCCACCCGTTGACCCCATTATCCCCTTTGAGAATGAAACCCAAGTGGTTGATTCGGTTCTTTCATCAGTCAATCCCACTCCTCCTTTGACAAGTGTCAAAGTGGTTAATCCAGTCCCTTCCTCGGTCAGTCCCACCCTTCTTCTGAAGAGTGCCTATGTGGTTGATCCGATCCCATCATCGGTCAATCCCACTCTTCCTCTGAAGAGTGCCTGCGTGGTCGATCTGATTCCATCATCGGTCGATCCTACTCTCCCTCTAGAGAGTAAACCCAATACTACCCACATTTTTCTCATTGATACAGAATCTACTGTGCTGGGGGGAATTCCTCATTCTCTTGTGAAACCCCCTCCAAGCAATGAGGCCATCCTTTTTTATTGGGGTGCGCTAACTAGAACTCATCTTCCCTCTCACATTCCTTTCCAGATTACAGTACAGGTTTGTGGTTGGGATGTTCCTCAAACGTTGATAGATGAAGGTGCACCCGTTAGTATTTTGTCCTCTGTTGCTTGGCATTCTTTGGGTTGTCCTCAGCTTGTGTTGGTTACACAGAATCTATTAGCTTTTAACAGAAGAACTAGTCAACCTTTAGGGACCCTTCCTCAGTTTTTGGTAACTTTGGGAGGGAAAATTGTCTTTATTGATGTCATGGTAGTCTGAGACCCCTTGGATTTCGCTTCATTGCTTGGGCAGGATTATGTCTATTCCATGAAAAATATTGTGTCCACTCTTTTCCGTGTGATATATTTCCCTCACAATGGAAGAATTGTGACTATTGATCAACTTTCATTCATCGGTCCTGACTGGATTACCTCCCTGAATGGTTCTTATATGACGACAGTATCGCCCCCGCCGCATGTCAATTATGTGGCGTTGTCTCCCATGACTTCAACTTTAGATTATTTGGATCTGGTAGTTGACATGGTGATTTCTTCGGTAGGGCTATTGGAGCCTGATCTCCTTACCCCTGTCGTGGCCCTCAACATGTGTTCCTTCCAGAGTGATTATCTTCCATCCAGTGAAGATCTCTTGGAAGCCATGACCAAGTTTTGTCCCTTGACATGGTATCCTTCCAGAGCGGTATTCTCTTGAAATCCATGATCAAGGAGAGTCTACAAGCATAATTTATCTTCTCTGTGGAAAGCTCATTAAAAAATGAAACAGAGGCCTTGAGCATAGTTTTCCTCTCTATAGCAAGCTCGTTAAAAAATGAAACAACAATCTAGGGATTGCACCCAAAGCCCTGAGCATAGTTATTTTTCTTGTGTCAAGCTCATTAAAAAATGAAACAGTCACCTCTCTTGAACCTTCTTTTCATCCACTCTTATCCTTTTTCTTTGTCTAGTAGAGAAATTGGTGACAAACTCACAGTCGGTGAATGAATTGAAGCTTGGAGGGCATGTCTCCAGTCTTTGACGATCATTCTGGAGTTAAGCCACTATCTTTCAAGCTGGGGGCATACCGAGCTTAGTATTTGTTCTTTCTCGTGCTCGAAAAAACATGAGAATGTAACCGGGTAAACTTTTATCTCTTTTTCGGACTCGCATGGATACGCGAAAAAGGAACCCCCTGGAGTCTTCTTTGAGCTCTTTTCAGACTCTATAAACATGAAAAGATTGTCAAGTGATCTTGCTTCCTTTCCCACTCGTTAAAAGGTTTGAAAGGGCATCTTTCGAGTGATAATTTGTCTCTTTTTGGACCTTGCGAGACTAACATTACGAAAAGGACAACATTGGAGTCATCTTTAAGTTGTTTTCAGACTCTCTAAATATGAAAAACCACCAAGTTTACCTTCTCTGGACTCATTAAACAATCATACATTGAAGGGCCCATATGGGATCGAACCCTTACTTCTTCCAGTTTGTTAAACAAAGGAAGAAGGACTTACCGAAGGTGAGTCATATTGAGCATGTGTTACCCTCCTCGAGCTCGTTAAATTAAAAAGAGGTACTCGTCTATCTGGATGGGAGAAAATTGAAGGAAGCAAGACAAGCAGTTTTTGAGAACACTACTAGTAACTTTTATGGTCACCCTTGAACAATACACTTTGTCTTTGCATGCATTTTAATCCACTGAAACTCTGCACTAAGCCAATCCTTTGAGTTTCTTTTACTCCTTTGGGTCACCTAATGAAATTCATGGCATCCACTGCATTATCAATTTTTGGTCCATGTCATGTTTCTGTTGATGTGCCTCAGTGTTCAAGGGAAGTATCTGCCTCGAGAGTCAACCATCACAAATATCATGTTTCAATACCCATGTCAGTCCATGTTCATTCGATCTACCAATTACATCTCTGTGTCAGTTTCATGTCGTTGATGGGGGATACATCAAGGCCCTCCTTCGATGAGTCTATTACTGTCAAATTTAGCACATTATCCAGGAACTAGACTTAGAAACCAGTTAGTACCTTGGGACCTACATGCCTTAATGGAAGGCCTCCTCGTGTCCGAAAGTGGGTTTACATCATTAACCCCTGATCAGATGATTCCACGGATGTTCAATGTCATTTCATTCATTCACATTCGTTGGTATGTACTCGAGTACCTTGGGAATCATTGATATCAATGGTGATCTCCCTCACGCTTGTTAGTGGTTTACATCATTGACTGGTAATCAAGTGGTTTCTTCCATGTTCGACATCAGGACATCTATTCACATGGTTAGATTCGTACTACATCGGGATCGGTAAGAATACCCTGGGTTGTTTCATCACTCTTGTATGTACTTTTCCCAGGTTGCAAAGGAGTTTCTTTTGAACTATGACACTTATACTATTACATAGATCCACTTTGTATTGGTCATGGCTATGTCTTGTCATCTCGTAGATCCACTGTGTATTCTTCATGGCTACAATCAGTTCAGGTCATAAGAGTATAGATCCACATTGTATTTGTAGTGGCTATACCATTTTGTCAATATAATTATGGATCCACAGTGTATTTTATGGCGGCCATACCTAAAAAGTCTTTATCACTCAAGCATAGGTATGTCTGCCTTGGGTTTTGAAACATGTCATAATATTTATTTGATGGTTGTGTGCAGCTTTTTTCGGTCTCTCTGCGTCCATACCCTTTCTCAAAAAGTATACAAAGTACTTCAATCATCATCATCTTCTAACTTCATACTTTGGGGGGCAATCTGTTACACCTCAAAATTACTCACTTCGATAGTGTCGCAAGTGTCATCATTACGAGTGTTGTAAGTGTCGCATCTTGTCCGTAAGTGTCGCATCTTGACTATAAGTGTTACAAGTGTCAAAAATAGTATGCTGCCATATTTCCTATGTCGTGCCCATAACGACATCATAAAGACACGTAATGACACCTCAAAGGTGGTTTGGAAGAAGAAAAATCATTTGGCAGGAAGTACAAGCCCTTTGCCATTGGAAAAACCATAAAAAAAATTGAGTTTTTTGGAGGAGTGCTCCCCTACCCATTGTCAAGGAGTGCTAACACTCCCTAGGCTTCTTTGGGGGAGTGTTTGAGTGCTCTGTGCACCCTTGAACCCTTATGGGGGAGCGCTACCCCATCTTTAGAAATTTTTGAGTTTGTTGAGGGAAATTAGGGAAGAATACCTCAATTCTTGAAGGTGGTTGGATTCGAGGAGATGGTCAAGGCATGATCTTAGGGAAGATCCTCAACTGAAGGAGAGGAATCCTCAACCTATCCCAAATATCTCTCAATTAGTTGGACCTCTCCAAGGTTATATAAATAGGCTTTCTCATGGTGAAAGGGTACATTACATGCAGAAGGAAGATTGAGAATTATACCTAACTTATGATCTCATAAGAAGGTATTGACAATGGAGATTGGAGATGTGAAACTTATGATCTGATGAGTGAGATGTCATCAAAGAAATCAGTGGAGATTGATTGATCAAAGGGGTTGAACAAGGAGAAATGGAAGAGGCTGTTGCACCTTCATTCAAAGGATTGTAAGAACTTTTACTTGTTCTCAGTAATATAATCAATGCTTGGCCTAATTCTTTCAAACTTGTGCTTGTTCCATATGAGTTTGTTTGCAGTAGATGGATCTATGATTGAGCTAATCTCAGTAGATTAGGAAGTATTTTGTACCTTTGTATGTCTTACAAGATCTATCAGGGAACTCAAGATTGAAGCTTAGCCAGGACTTTGCTGGGACAAACGTCGTTAATAAGGTACATATCTTTCTCCTTCTCTTTCATTTATTAGCTTGATTAGATCTAAAAGGAAGTTAGTGTCCATGTCAATCACTTTTTTGTCTTGGCCTTAGGAGTCTAGAGGCCAAGAGGGAATCCACTTGTCCACAGGGGGATTCACCTACAGCATAGGGTTGTCACATTTAATAGTTTTTAAAGAAGTTTGTTGTTCAAAGATGTTTTAAACTATGATTTGGGGGAGTATGAATCTGAGATAGACATCATGCTAGAGAAAGAACTAGAATTTCCCATGCTTGAGGAATCCACAGTTGATATTTCGAACATTTGTCTCACTGATGATACTCCTAAGTTATCTGTTGAACCTAAATATGATGAGTACACTAATGATTATAATATTGTTTCTCTAGAACAATTTGTTGCAGGTTTTTCATGGGGGAATGGAAATCTTCAGACAAATGCCATATCAAATGAAGGACATTTGGATATCCTCTTTGAGGATGATCCTGAGCAAAATAAATTGGAGCACGCAGTAGTCTTTGATGAAGCTTGTTATTTAAAACCTGAGGACCACGCAATTTTTCATGATCCTTTTGTTGACCTTTTAGATTCATTTAATGGAGGAGCACGCTATATCCTATATATGTTTTCACAGAAATCAAGGAAAAGTTTGAAAATTCATGATCAACAACATTTCAGATGGGAGTTGCCAGTTTCCTTTTTCAACCTGCTAAAAGAAAGTGTGAGCAAATTTCAAATAAGTAGACAGTTATTGGATTGGCTTCACTGGCATTTTTGTATCATTTGATTCAGTGGGAATTTTTTAGTAGTTAGAGTAGGTGATGTATATAAATAAGCTTGAATTTGAGAATTAGAGTACAATAGTGGTTTTAAGTACATTTCCTATTCAGTTTGGTATCCTGTATGGTTTTGATTTAAGACATTATGACTCCATAGCCCAATGAACGCATAAGCGGTTTTTTGTTTCAGAAAGGTGCAAGCAAAGTGACAGGGTTCAGCGTTTGATAAGGATAATCTCAGGACGCCCAATGGATGAAGGCACTTGAACTACTGTTCTTGGCGCTTTGCAGGAAAGCACCATCCCTAGATGGAGCCTATGTTGGAACAAATATTGAAATTTTGGCTTTCGGTAGCTTAAGAGGAAAAAATTTATAGTGTTTAGCTACCGAAAGTGCAGACTTTCGGTAGCTTAAATATCAGGTTTCATATTCCCTTAGCTGTCGAAAGTGTAGATATGTTTTTACCTAGATATCAAGTCACAAGGAGGTACAAAAAGAATGCAATAAAGGGCAATAAAATCTCTATAACAAGGTTTTACATAAATTCCACGTCACCATTTCGGGTTTTCGACAGTCGGGGGTTTGGCCGACATAATATTTTGACCATTTCTCTGTTTCCCTGAAACCCGAAACCCGAAATCGGGGTTTCGAGACTTTTGGTGGATTACGACGCTCTGAAATCGTACTGTTAGCTGCCAAAACCCAGGACTTTTGGTGGCTAAGATACCCCTGTTTTCAACCTGTTAGCCACCGAAATCGTTGGTTTTTCCAAAATCAACTACCTGTGGGAAAACTCACTTTTCACAACCTTGGAGAGGTCGTTTGACACGTTTCAATAGTCTATTGACATCTACAGATCCTAAGCTAGGCAAAAGTGCCTCGCAATATGGCATTGTAGACATGGCCCAAAAATGTAGGAACGCGCCCAGATTTCAGTTAAACAACTGCCAGTTCATTTCTCAGTTGGTTCTGAGGTAGTTTCTCATCTGTTATATGCTAAAGGCTTATATATTGTATATCTCTTTGATGAGAAAAGGGGGGGGGGGGGCTCTTTTGAAGAGGGCTTCTATTGAAAATTGATTTATTTTGAAGATCCGAAATAATGTAATGCTGGAGACATGTGTTCACTTGATATGTGAGATTCACCATGGTTGATTCCTTCAGTATGTTCTCCATATTGTTACATTCATATTGTCTATCTCTTCTTTTATCAACCAAGTTAAAATTTGTTTGGAATTCATTTTTCATGCTCCTTACACATGGTTGATATGTGTTGTGTTTCAATGATGACTAGTCAGAATTCGCTCAAGATTAGTGCTATGCACCTAGTTATTAGCCTCCAGTCTTTTTCCTCTAAAGTTGTAGTGAAAATTCATCCTTGTTAGATGCTTTCACTATGATGATCTTTTCCTTTTCTTTTCTGCTACCATATCTTGATTATTGATTGCTGAAAGATATACTTACTTTGCCTCATTTCTTGCAAGTAACATGATCACTGCTATTACCCATTTTCTTTGGTTTTCATTTGACTCCATCGCCCAATAGGCCTTTCCAAATTTGTGCAACCACCAACCTTATCAAAATAGCTTGTCTTATAAGAAATCTGGCCTTCTTACTGTGATTACTGAATATTCTTTGAGTAAAGAGCCTTTAGCTATTGAGAGAGCCCTCTCTGAGTGTATTAGGTTAGAAACACACTCTAAAGAAGGTTTTAGGTTACCTCGGGGATTGGCTTGTAGCAACCCAAGTCAAGTTCCGAGCAATGATTTATTATCTTACTAAAAATGTGCTAAGTCTTGGCTCTATTACAGCCTAGAGTTAACTCTTGCGACAAAATTTTATGGCGTTGTTGTAGGGGACGGAGGACAAAGTGATCTTCCCTAGGATACAACAAAATTTCAGATCTATCTCTTGATGGTGAACAAGGGATAGGCATTCAATTGGTTGTGATCATTCACCTGGTGACTCCTTTTTTCAAAGACTCTACATGATTCACTAGCGACTCCTCTGGTCTCAAAATGTCAAATTTTTTTGTTGCTCGGATTGCTGCAAGGTTTGCCCCTCTAGAATTTACAAATGTTTATGGTTTTCCAAACACTGTTCCACACATTAAAGTTTGGGAAGATGTCCTTCCTAAATTTGGAGAATATGCAGACGAGAATCCCGCTCATCACTTGTTTGAATTCCACAAGCTCATGGATGAATTAAATATACATCATGAAGATGTCCTCATGAAGTTGTTTATGTTTCCGTTGGAAAGAGATGCTAGAATCTAGTATAAAGATTTATCCCATTCTAGTATTCCTTTATTGAAATATTTTCACATACTTTTTCATCAACATTGTAAAATAATCTACTCAGCTGAAATACTTTTAGAAGATTGTTGTAATATAGAATTTATAAGACAAAAAGATCAAACAAATCCTCTTGAAGAGGAGGAAGAAATATCATAAATTTCTCAAGTTGATGAACATGATCAGTATGACGAAGAGGTGGCTCATAAAGAAGTTGGATATGATAGCTCTTGTGGACATATTCAAGAAGAAGACATTCAGCGTCACGGCCAACCTACAGAAGAGAAAGGAAATAATTATTGTTTTATCCAAAAAATACAGAAACCACCTTCTCCTTTGACTGAAGAAGAAATAGATCTACTCCTGCATAGTCATGTTACAACCCTTGCTTATGCAGATTTGTAGTGTTCACACAATCCCGGATATGAGAGTTAGACTTTTTCCATTTCTATAAATGTAAATCTGATTTTAAATAATGATAGTCACATGTTTGATAAAACTTTACAAGAAGTTAATGAACCCATTTATGATGATGATTTCCATCCAGGAAATCAGCTTGTAAGCCATGTTTTGTTTCATGAAGAGGATAGGGCTGTCACATTTAATAGTCTTGAAAGATTTTTTTTGTTCAAAGATGTTTTAAACTGTGATTTGGAGGAGTATGAATATGAGATAGACATCATGCCAGAGAAAGAACTAGAATTTCCCATGCTTGAGGAATCCACAGTCGATATTCTGAACATTTGTCTGACTGATGACACTCCTGAATTATCTGTTGAACCTAAATATGATGAGTACACTGATGATTATAATATTGTTTCTCTAGAACAATTTGCTACAGGTTTTTCATGGGGGAATGACGATCTTCAGATAGATGCCATATCAAATGAAGGAGGTTTGTATATCCTCTTTGAGGATGATCTTGAGAAAAATAAATTGGAGCACGCAATAGTCTTTGATGAAGCTTTTTATTTAAAACCTCAGGACCACGCAATTTTTCATGATCCTTTTGCTAACCTTTTAGATTCATTTAATGGAGGAGCACGCTATATACTAGATATGTTTTCACAAGAATCGAGGAAAAGTTTGAAAATTCATGATCAACAGCATTTCAGATGGGAGTTGCCAGTTTCCTTTTTCAACCTGCTCAAAGAAAGTGTGAAAAAATTTCAAATAAGTAGAAAGTTATTGAATTAGCTTCACTGGCATTTTTGTATCATATGATTCGGTATGAATTTTTCAGTAGTTAGAGTAGGTGATGTATATAAAGAATCTTGACTTTGAGAATTAGAGTACAACAAAGGTTTTAAGTATGTTTCCAGTTCAGTTTGGCATCCTGTAGGGTTTTGATTTAAGACATTATGACTCCATAGGCCAATGAATGCATAAGCAGTTTTTTGTTTCGGAAAGGTGCAAGCAAAGTGACAAGGTTCAGTGTTTGATAAGGATAATCTCAGGACTCCCAATGGATGAAGGCACTTGGTCTACTGTTCTTGGCGCTTTGTAGGAAAGCACCATCCCTAGATGGAGCCTATGTTGGAACAAATATTGAAATTTTGGCTTTTGGTAGTTTAAGAGGAAAAAATTTATAGTGTTTAGCTACCGAAAGTGCAGACTTTCGGTAGCTTAAATCTCAGGTTTTATATGCCCTTAACTGTCAAAAGTGTAGATGCATTTTTACGCAAAAATCAAGTCACGAGGAGGTACAAAAATAATGCAATAAATGGAAATAAAATCTCTATAACAAGGTTTCACATAAATGCCACGTCACCATTTCGGGTTTTCGGCAGTCGGGGATTTGGCCGACATAAGATTTTGACCATTGCTCCATTTCCATGAAACCAGAAAGACGAAATCAGGGTTTCGGGACTTTCAATGGCTTACAATGCTCTGAAATCGCACTGTTAGCTACTGAAAGCCAGGACTTTTGGTGGCTAAGATACCCTTGTTTTCGACCTGTTAGCCACCAAAATTGCAGGTTTTTCCAAAAACAACTTCCTGTGGGAAAACTCACTTTTCAAAACCTTAGAGAGGTCATTTTACACGTTTGAATAGTCGATTGACATCTACATATCCTAGGCTTTCCAGTGGTATATTTAGATGTGAATTTAGAGCTTGGGAAGATAGGAAAAAGCGCCCCGCAATATGGCATTGCAGACATGGCCCAAAAATGTAGGAACACGCCCAGATTTCAGTTAAACAACTGCCAGTTCATTTCTGAGTCGGTTTTGAGGTAGTTTCTCATATGTTATATGCTAAAGGATTATATATTGTATATCTCTTTGAT
>ML815946.1:35171-68748 GCA_009831015.1 Picea engelmannii | reverse complement strand
GAGAAAAAGGGGGGGGGGGGGCCTGTTTTGAAGAGGGATTCTATTGAAAACTGAGTTATTTTGAAGATCTGGAATAGCGTAATGCTGGAGACATGTGTTCACTTGATATGTGAGATTTATCACGGTTGATTCCTTCAGTATGTTCTTCATCTTGTTACATTCATATTGTCTATCTCTTCTTTTATCAACCAAATTAAAATTTGTTTGGAATTCATTTTGCATGCTCCTTACACACGGTTGATATGTGTTTTGTTTCAATGATGATTAGTCATAATTCGCTCAAGATTAGTGCTTTGCACCTATTTATTAGCCTCCAGTCTTTTTCCTCTAAAGTTGTAATGAAAATTCATCCTTGTTAGATGCTTTCACTATGATGGTATTTTCCTTTTCTTTTCTGCTACCATATCTTGATTATCGATTGCTGAAAGATAGACTTACTTTGCCTCATTTCCCTCAAGTAACACAATCACTGCTATTACCCCTTTTCTTTGGTTTTCACTTTACTCCATCGCTCATCAGGCCTTTCCAAATCTATGCAACCACCAACCTTATCAAAATATCTTGTCTTATAAGAAATCCGGCCTTCTTACTGTGATTATTGAATATTCTTTGAGTAAAGAGCCTTCAGTTATTAAGAGAGCGCTCTCTGAGTGTATTAGGTTAGAAACACACTCTAAAGCAGGTTTCAGGTTACTTTGGGGATTGGCTTGTAGCAACCCAAGTCAAGTTCCGAGCAATGATTTATTATCTCATTTAAAATGTGCTAAGTCTTGGCTCTATTACAGCCTAGAGTTAACTCTTGCGACAACATGGGGTCAATCAGGGACTCCCTTGAAGAGATGCAAGTGGATCTAGGGTGATATATAGGGTTGTCCACTACAAACCCTAGAATATCCTACTAATATCTTACTAAAACTTCAAGATAAATCAAGGGAATATACTCCACTAGTAATATTCCAAAAGCTTTGAAAATAAGGGTTTGTTCAAGAAGAAACCAAAAAAATGCACAACCATCGCTAGAGAAGTAAAATTACACTTACATCCATTCATAAACAAAGCCACAAGATAAAGTGAGACCACTTACTCAAGAAATATTTCATCCTTAAAAACCCTAACAATTAACATTCATGAAGAAGTAAAGAAATCCACAAGACATCATCTTCAACAAGTCATTCTAACCAGCCATCCATGGCAATTTAGAGAAGAGAGAAATAAATAGTAGAAGAATGGTAATGGTTCTCCACAAGTAGCAATGATTTACAAGTGATAAGTGATTCTCTTATTTGTACGATAGATCAAGCACCCTTCTCATCCCTCAAAATCCCTAAAAACGTAAAATAATACATTTATCTCTCACAAACCATAGAGATAAGGAAACAAGAGATAAAATATCCATGATACAAGAGTGGATAGGTCCCTAAGACCCCCAATGATGCCTCCAAAATGAAGTAAATGTGCTCAAAAGACAAGACATACCTCATAAATTCATGCTCCATCTCACACGCGTGACCTCAAGGTGTGGACATCTCATTCACAAAGCAAGTGTAGGGGCTCCAAAAGTGAAATGTTGCCTCTAAGAGTTGCAATGTGTCATCACCAAGTATCATATCATGCCCCAAAAGGTCTAACTTCTCATCAAAAGGTGTCAAATCATACCCCATGGGTGTTAGGGTGTCTCAACAAGGGAGCCATTTCATCATAAGGCTCAACATCCTCCAAAATATGTGGAACGACCTCTCTCGAGTAGTGGGACAAGGTCCATCAAATGTGCTAGTATCCCCTCAAAACTCTCCAAAGGACCAAGGCTCAATCAAGTGGGTAGCCATGTGAAATTCATCATCCAAGGAGAGGTTAACGTGGTCCAATGTATCCATCAAAATCGAAGGAATGTACACAAATCAAATACAACATATAAAGTGAGTCATGTCATGTAAAAACCACTAGATATATCACATTAAGTATCCTCTTCAAACTTCACACTAGCTCATAAAGTTATACAATTTGCTAAGCTTAGGTATGGGAGGATATTTATTAACCCCTATTAGACATGTCATTACCTAGGAAAATGAGTACTTCCCAATAAACCCATCAAGGAGTATGTATAATTGAATATGGTGTGGATTGGGGTTTTCTTCATGGGTGGTGACATAGCCATGAAAGGTTATGTATGATAGTCATACTCATGAGCACCTTTTTATGAGGGAGCGCTTAGGCAATGAGTTTCTTTTTCATCAACACTATGTCTTTCCAAAACCCTATTCGCCTTTTTCTGATTCATCCAACTTTTTTTGGATTTTGATTTTGATTTGCTATTTGTTAAGTATGCATTCATTACACAAGACTTGAGGTAATGACCTCTTAGCAAGAAGGCATAGCTCATGCTTCTTATTATTTCTTGGTTCTTGACTTTGCTTTTCTTTCTTCTTTGATTCACTTTGAATTTTGAGTTTTAGCATTTTCTCTTTTTATATTATATATTTGTATATCAAGTTGCATCAACCTAGAGCATTCTATATCCTTCTTCTCATGGGATTATGAGGCATGAACCTTTATGGGTGACATATGACAACCAACCCAAAATAAGGGATAATGGATATGTGAAAGGTGGAGCATGTTACATATGGACTAAGATATGGACGTGTTACCCCTATCAAGACCCCTCGATAGTACAACGTTTCCCAAGAGTGACAAAAGTTGAGTAAGAGATGATGATGACCACCAAAGTGAAACAAGGAAAAAGGTATAAATTCAAAGCATCACGATCCATCATCCAATTCAACCCATGATTACTATTTTCATGTCAAAAAAATTGAGCATTAACTCTTGATATGAAGTATCAGAATAAGGTACCTCGTTTGTGTCATGCACCATATCATCTTATGCGAGTGATTTGAGCATGTAGTGGAAGGCATCTATGGGAAACTATTTATGGAGAATCATGAATATTTTTATCACACAATTTGTACTTATACCAAATCCCCACAAAAGTAACTGAAATTGGTGTAACAATGGGATAACCTACCACTATCACCTTAGTCGGAAATCCTGACTTTTATGGATGGATGAGGTCCAACCCAGGCGAGGCATCCCTGGTAACCTAAAGGGATGGGAAATCTAAATATTTGGTCAATATATATCGCCATATCATTGGTTACCCAAGTCAAAGGTCTATGCCTGTTAAATTGAGGCAAATGAAAAGAGTTTGTGTACCTGTTCGAAACAAGAAATATATATATATATATATATATATATATATATATATATATATATATATATATATATCATTTTCCAACCGAAATGACAGAAGAGCCTCAACATACGATAGACAATGTAAATATGTGGTGGCTAATGTGAAAATGCAGCAAGTTATCGATTTACAACAACAATTAATATTTTGTATTAGCCACAAGAAATATAACTCATAATAGCATCAAAGTACAGTGAAAACTCAACATTCATTCAATAGATCAATTAACTCTTTCTAAAAGCAATTTCTGAGCATGTTAAGCTAATGTTATATTAGTGTATGCAACAAATTACAAGGTTTTAGATGGATGTAGCAATGTTTTGTAACAACATCAACACAATTAGTATATTTGGCTAAGCTAGGGTTAGTAAGAGTTAGTAGAAGCTTAGGAGAACATAATGTAAGTGTACATTGATCAATTCCTTCACAAGATAGAGCAAGTAGACAAGTGCCTTTTGGGCTATGGAGTCATTTACTCCAACAACAAACACTTGGGGAAATAAATGATAATGTTTTCTGAGGATGGAGAGATAAAGTCTTGAGGTGTTGGCACTTCAATACCCCAAGCTTTGAATCTCAAAGATGGAATTTTGGCTAGAGTGCAAGCTCTTTTGGGCTCTAGGGAATTTCTCTTCTCCTTGGAAACTTGAAATATGTTTGCAACAAGCCACTAGAATAGGGATTTAGGAACGTCATCTAGACATGATTCTCTTGAAAATTCAATAAGTGGAAAGAACTAGAGAGGAAGAAGCACTTTATGGCCCTCTCCTAGGGTTTCAAGAAAGTAATTTCATAATCTTCAACATGAACAAGTAAAATTTTCCATAACCATTCAAAGCATGAAAATAAATTGCAGATTTTACTTACTTCACCAAGAATAATCAAGCATAAAACACCTATTTGAAGAAATTTCCACCAAAAATCATCAAGAAGCATCCAAGGCAAGTACTCCAAGAGGTGCACACTAGTAATTTTAGCCAAGTATGCCACTAGGGAGAGAATTTCATACTTGTCCTCTTGTGTGAGGAAGAGTTGTGTGTAAAAATGAAATGCCAAAGGTGTATTTAAATCACCTTTTGGCCTAAAAATGTCAACTCAAAAATAGAAGGGACAACCTTACAAAATTTCCCTTTTTAATTAAAAATTATAAAAATTCACATCAAAATATCCCTCAAAGGGTGACGTCATGCCCTTCTAGGGTGACGTTAGGCTCTCACAGTGAAGCGTTGGGTAAGGGAAGTGCAACATTAGGCCTCCAACGACCCTCCATCAAGCCACATGTGCCAAAAAATCATGCCAAGTCCTCCTCCATTCAAACCCTAGTATCCTCTATGATGTCAGGAGCTAGGTAGGTGATGCCCAAGCCTCCAAAGGATAACATTCAAGTGGAGAAGGATGGGAGTTGGTCTCCTAGCCACACCAGAGTGCCTCCAAAGGAAAAAAACTCCTTCTTCAATGTGAAAATGGGGATCACAAACCTGTCCCAGACATGGTGTCTCTACATCCATCCTTGGGCTCCAAAGCCCCATGAATGTTTGAATGAAGTCATCTCCTCATGAATACATGTCCACCAGGAAAGGTCCTATAAAGAAAAACAAATATGCCCTCCAAGGGTCCATAATTCACAAGAATCATGCCAAGTAAGCCACATCCAATAATAGAACCACCCAAACATGTGCATCAAACCCCCCTTTTCAAACTAAACAAATGTTGAAAGACCTTATACAATTTTTCAAATTTAGGTGTGGGAGGGGTGTCAAGGAATCCTATTGGGTTAGTCAATCCCCAAGTCTAAGGCATTTTTCAAGGGAAACCTATCTAGTCCATGTATGAATATGAGGTGGAGTGAGGTAAGACTTTTGGGCATGGGGTTCATGACATACAAAGGGTTCATATTGTCTCATTTATGGGTGCCTTTGTAGAGGGAAAGTGCCCTTTGTCCACGATGAAACATTTTTCCAAGCCCTTTTTCGCCATTAATTAATTAAAGTGTAACATCCCCATTATAATCCCCATTTTAATTCTTATGTGGATACAATATGTGGCTACAACCAAGTGATGTAATATGTGAATTGTATTTCAATGTTTTAATAGTAAAAATGTGATACCAACTGCTAAGGGTAAATGCACAAGAGATGGGGGTTGAATTAATCCACAAGAGGGGGAAGTGTTTAGGATAATGGCCAAGAGGTTTCAAGGGGGGAATTACCCATGTATATCAATCTAACCCATTTTCCTAAACTTTCCAATTGTATATGAACCTTCTGATGTATGATTGAGTGTTCCCAAAGCCAATCATTGAATACATGTAAGAGGGTGTGTGTGAGTGGTCACATCCTTATGATTGAATGTTTCCAAAGCCAATCATTGAATGCATGTAAGAGGTTGGGTGTGAGTGGTCACGTCCCAAAGTGATCAGGCACATAGGGGTTGAGTACAATCATCTTTGGGAAGAGTGTGAGTCAAGAAAGGCAATCCACAAGAGAGGAATTTGTATGGGTTGGGACAACACTTGGAAAAGGGAAGAAAGACAGATTGGAGCCAGTGCAACCATGGAGGGAGAATTTTGGACTGTAACCGGAGTGTAACTGGAGTGAATTGGAGCTGGAAAACTAAAGATCCCAGTTGTCAGGCCAAAAGAGTGAACTCCTGCATGAGTTGCACTAAAACAACAAGTTTTTTTTTGTTGGCTTGTTAATAGTTTTCCTAGCAGCAAGTTCCCTTGAGTTTCCAGTTGAGAGATTCCTAGTTACCCGTGCAAGAGAGACATTGATAAAGGAATGAAACATTCCTTTGGATATCTCTAATAAATGAATGGTACATTCCTTTGGTTAACCCTGATAAACAAATGGTACATCCCTTGGGTTACCCTAATAAATGGATGATACATTCCTTGGGTGATCACTGATAAATGAATGGTGCATTCCATGGGTTGGGCAGGTCAAGAGGAAGAGATTTGGTGGAGATATCAGGATAGCTATAGGAGAATATCAGTTGGGTTAAGAGATTTATGAGTTGCAAGTGGATTGTGAGAGACCACTCTCTTTTGTGGATTACTAGCCTCAGCTCGAGGGTGACCCATTGTTGAGATTTGGAACAATTAGTTTATGGTTGGGTGGAACATTTGTCCCAAGCACCTAGTTGCATGATTCTTGTTTAAAGATAAGTGTTTTATCTTGTATTGAGATATTTACATGTGTTATTGTTGTGCATGAACTCTGCGTGAATGATAATGACTTATATGTTGCTGCAATGAATGATTCAGTTGTGTTTCATGTTGATTATTGGCATGCTTTATATGCATTTGTTTTATGGTTACACATTGTAGCTAAATCTATTTTAAATTGTAGTTGTAAGCTATAGGAAATCGGCTAATAGTAAAGGAATTACTTTAGTTTAGCAAAAGTTTTCTTTTTATGTGTATTCTACATGTAATGTTTCTTAGTTGGAGGCTAGGTACATTACAAATATGGTATCAGAGTTGATAATGAGAGAGTTTTTCATGACGTGGCCCATCCTAGGTGGATGGGTATGTTACATGAAGTTTGAAACAATTGGGTACTATAAGAGATGGAAAGAAAAGAGTACCACAACGTTACTTGAAGCTTAGGTACACCTAGTTCGATATGCATGGAAAGAAAAGGACACTGCATAAATGCACCTCCTCGAGAAGTGGGATATCTATATAATGTGAGTTTGATTTTGTAGGTCTTTCAATTATTTTAGGAGAAACATTTCATTGTTCTCAAGACCTCTTGGGTGAGCATCTATTGGATTTTATCTTTTTCTAGCTACATTTCCCTCTGGGCCTTCAACCCCTTCTTCCAATAAAATGAGGTACAATCCCTTCTTGGGTCAGTACACCCGAAAATCCCAAAAGATAAGGAGATGAGAAGAAATACGTATGGAAAGTGATAAGTATGATTGAGAATGGTATGATGACTTTTCAAGGAAACTCTGAGTAGCACCCTATTCCTGAGGGTGACCAATTTACTAGGACAAAATGACACCCACCAAGGTTAAATAAGGAAAAAGGTATAATTTCCAAGCAAACGTTATGTAATCAAGAAAGAATCATTTGCAACATATTCAAATGCTTCAATTATTAGAGTGGCACTTACCATGATACTGGACTTATTAACTCATTAAGAAAGATTTGTTTTCCTCTGGGGCCAAACTGTTGTGATGGGCGTTGCTCTGTTGTTGGTGATGTATGGTGATGCATCAATGAATAGGAGGGGCCCTGTGGGGCTATGCTGGTCAATATGTCTCTAGGAACTCCATGTCTGCTACATGTGGGCCTCGAGACATGATCTCCTTAGTCACCCCTAGTAATGAGGGGGTAAAAAATATCATTATCAGAATTTTTATCTATGATGTGGATCATAGGAGAAAAAATTCCTCTAGTTACCAGTAGATGTGAGGGGGTAACATCTCTTTCATGATTTGTTTTGTAGTTTTCGTGAAAGCTCAATACTATTTCATGGGACGATGATAATTTTAGTGTACTTATTTCACGAGTTGGCACTAAAATCCATGTTAATTGCATAGGGTTTAATTCTAGAATTACCATTGGGTTTAGTGTCGAGTTTAGTGTTGGACTTAGTTCAAAATTTAACATCAGGTTTCCTAAGTAACTTTAAAATTGGGGAAACTTTTCAAAAAGAAATCTAAGAAATATCAAGGGATACAAATAAGACACTTTTTTCAATCCTCATGAGTGTGAGGATATTTATCTTATTTTAATTCAGATATCTTATTTTATCTCACAAAACCCCCTCAAACCCTACTTTCTCATTATTTTCTCATTTCATCTCTTTCTTTGTTTTCTTCTCCTCCCTTCTCCTTTCTTCCTTAAAGTTTCCTACCTTGGTATTTCATCCTCATGCAGGCTAGGATTTCGATTTCATGGGGGAACCTCCATGAGAAAGGTAATGTATTATCCCTACCCTTCTCCTCCATCCTTCATATTTTACTTTAATTTTCCCTTTTTCTAATGTTTAATGTTGTTTTGTTATTGTAGATTTAGGGTTTCATGCATGGAGGCTAAAATTTTATGGAGGATCCTCTATGATTGATATAGGAGCATCGGCCAAGTTAATTATGATATTGACCCTAAAGGTCACAACCATTTACCAAGGGAGTTGGTTCCCTAATTTTTTCCTATTTTTATTTGTAATAACTACGAAGTGTCTCTAGAAGATATCTTCGTTGGGTTTGTTTTGATAGGTGTTAATTTGTTGTAAAATCTTAGGAACAAATTTATAGTGTAAGGATTTGCTGAGATAGCTCGGGATTTGTTGGTTTAAGAAGCTACCCGAGAGCTTCCAAATATATTTGTAATGAATAGAGATTGATAAGAGGTGTGATCGTGTGAGAGTGCAGTTTGCAGAGGTCTGAGAGACCAAGAAGGAATTGAGCCTTTCTGTTGTAATATTATTGCTTCAGATACTTTAATAAAAAAATAGTTTTTTGTGGAATCATGGTTCCTGTGTATTTGTGTGTTTGTCTTAACTCTACATGCAATTTATTTAGACAAAGTGGTGAAGTGTTTGTGGTTGCAGGAAACCATGTGTAGACCCTGGATATAAATTAGAACTAGATCGAGGCTGCAGGGGTACAAAATCAACCCATAGCTGCGTTTCAGGGCCGATATAGTCGATTTGGCGATTGTAGAATCCATTCTACAGTGTAAGTGAGTGGATGGTTGAGATATGATCAGGGTGACCCTTTTCAAATCAATGGCCACGATTATATCGTTGGGACCCTCCATATAGGGACACCAAAATCCATTAAGGAGTTGTGCCAACGATGATATTCATTCAATAATCGTCAACGACATCCAATCACCAAAGATAAAGTCAGAGCCGAGATGAAGGGTCAACGACGGTTGATTACCGACGATGATAGAGTTGGTAACCATGCCAACGAAAAGTGGGGCCGATGATGATGAGCTTAGTAGGTTAAATAGATTGATGATGAGGATTAAGTCAAACAAAAAGATCAATGACAGAAACTAAAAGGAGTATTGACAAAGGTTAAGTTAATTGACACTATTGATTAAGTCCTTTAATCCTAGATCAACGGTTCAAAATGATTGGAGGTGGACCGTATCATCGGGACTAATGGAATGGTGGGGGAAACTGAATCCTTGCGTATTTTTTTCAGTGAAAACCCCAACAACGACATATACATCATCGGGGCCAACATATCGTTAGGATAGTTGGTTGTATATGTTTTCTCCCTAGTGAAAGTGTCGATGATGATATGTATGTCGTCAGATCATAACTGTTGATCTTTGTAATTGCTCCACAATAGGAAACCTCTGATGATGAAAACCTTAGCATAAGGTTGAGTTCTTGGTCACGTGGGAGTAAAGACTTCATGCTAAAGGGAGAAAAGGTGCTCAAAGCAACTTGTTCACTGATGTGTGAACATAGCGGTTTGGGGATCTGTTAAAGAAGGATCCAAGGTCGATTAGAGAAATTGGAAAATCGAGTGAAAATATGATACAAAGGTTGTTTGAGGACCTTTTCAAGTCAAATTGGACCTGATACGTCTGCATCAAGTGGTATAAAAGTGCAACAATGGTCTAAGGATCAAAGCTGAGAGATTGTATCTTGAAATAATTGTGTCGCCCAGACGAGGAGACCGAGAGAGATATGCTTAAACTGAGGAGTTGCAATTGGAGTTGAAGTGAATCCAGGCGAGGATGGAGGCCATGGAAACAACTCAGAGAAGGGAACTTTACATAGGAGATGTCAGTGAAAGTGAAGATACATGATATGATGAAGAAACAAAAGAAGCACCAAGAGGAGAAACAACATAGGAACAACTGCTAAGGATGGTCACCAAGGTGGGAGCCATACCAAATATGGAAGTGATCATGTATGAGGGTAACTTGAATGTGGATGAATTTCTTGATTGGATCAATGCAATGTACAAGTAATTTGACTATGAATAGGTGGATGAATAAATGAAATCCAAGCATACAATGATGAGAGTGAAAGGCCATGCAACTTTATGGTGGGATGAGTTGCAGGCATACATGAGAAGGAAAGGTAAAGATAAAATAAAGAGCTGGGATAGAATGGTGGCTAAATTGAAGAGTAAATTTATGCCTAAGGATTACCAATTAAACCTGTTTAGAAAATTGCAGAATTTGAGGTAGAAAGCCATGATAGTGAAGGAGTACACTGAAGAATTCTATAGGTCAAATATTTGGGCAGGTCATATAGAAGAAGATGCAGAGAAGGTTGACAGATATATAAATGGAATGACGTATGATATTCAAGATGAGATCAGTCTTTTTTCATTGAGGATAGTGGAAGATACTTACCAAACAACCTTGAAGACAAAAGATAAATTGGCCAAGAAGCAGAGACAAAAGAGCAGAGGCAGAAGTACAATAATAGGGAAGGGATCATCAAGGAGAAAAATATTCCAGACTTCAAAGGAAGAAGCATGAAATTCTAACAGTCAGTCACCTAGAGGAGGTGAGTCAAGATGAAAAATATTCTTCTCAAGAGGTAGAGGCAGAGGCAGAGAGATCATGTGTTATACACTTGTGGGAAAATAGGAAACATGTCTTGGGATTGTCCCGAGAACAAGTCAACAAACTAGAGAGGAGCTCAAATTATAGAAGCTAAGGAAGAGATAGTGAATGCATAAGTAAAAGAAGAAACTCCTGAGATAGGTGAATCATTAATTTTGAAGAGATTTTTTGTTAAGGTATAAAAGGAGACTCGGGAACCAACACAAAGGAAAAGTTTATTCCGAACCATGTGCAAATCAAAAGGGAAATGTTGCATTGTGGTCATTGATAGTGGCAACATAGAAAATTTAGTTTCTTCAGAGATGAGGGAGAAGTTGGGGTTGCAGAAGATGGCACATCCTACTCTATATAAAGTGTCTTGGTTGCACAAAGGACATCAGATTCTGCTAAGTGAATAATGTACGGTAGAAATTTAGATTGGTAGTTACAAGGATGAAATATTATGTGATGTCAAGCCTATGGATGTCTATCATATTATGTTGGGAATACCACGGCAATATGATAGGAAAGTTGTTCATGATGGAAGAAGGAACACCTATAGTCTTGAAAAGGATGGACATAAGCATATGTTATTTCCACTGAAAGATGAAGGGGCCAATGAATAAGCTAGTCCAAGTGTGTTGTTGATGAGTGGAAAGGAGTTGTTGTAGGAAGTCAAGAAAGAGGAGGAGGTACAATTTTCTTTGATTGGTAAGCCTAGAGTGGTACTTATGAACACAAATTTAAATGATTTTCCTATTGAAATTCAAGCCTTATTAGATGTGTTTGTTGATATCATTGTTGATGAATGGCCTAATTCGCTACCACCCATAAGAAGTATTAGCTATCACATATACTGCATCCCAAGATCAAGTCTACCAAACAAAGTTGCCTATAGGATGACATCGAAAGAGAATGAAGTAATAAAAAATCAAGTTTAGGAGCTACTAGATAAAGGATTGGTCAAAGAAAGTTTAAGTCCTTGTGCGGTGCCAGTTGTTTTGAGTCCAAAAAAGGATGGAAGTTGGAGAATGTGTACAAACTCCAAAGCAATTAACAAGATTACAATCAAGTACATATCTCCTTTACCCTATATGGATGTTTTGATGGAATATCTAAGTGGTGCAAATTATTTTTCAAAGATTGATTTAAAGAGTGGACATCATCAGATTAGGATGAGAGAAGGAGATGATTGGAGACAACTTTTAAGACAAATGATGGTTTGTATGGATGGCTTGTCATGCCTTTTGTCTTGAAAAAAACACACCTAGTACATTCATGAGGCTCATGAATCAATTCCTCAAATATTTTATTGGAAAGATTGTAATCGTATATCTAGATAATATTTGCAAGTCTACAACAAAACCAAGGAAGACCACTTAAGGTTTCTGAAGTTGGTATTGAGGAAATTACAACAGGAGAAACTTTTGATAAATTTGAAGAAATGTTCCTATATGAAAACATAATTAGTCTATTTGGGATTTGTAATCTCTCAAGATGGATCCAAAAGTGGTGAAAGCAATCAAGGAGTGGCCTTCTCCAAAAAATATTTATGAGGTAATATTTTTTCATGGATTAGCAAGTTTCTACAGAAAATTCATTAGAAATTTCAGCAGAATATGTGCTCCAATAATTGAAACTATTAAGAAGGAATAACAACCATTTAAGTGGACAACAAAATCTGAAAAGGGGTTCAAATTGTTGAAAGAGAAGATCACTGAACAAATTATTTTAGTTCTTCTATATTTCCATAATATTTTCCAAGGCAAGTGTGATGCAAGAGGAATGCCCATTGGTGTTCTTCTAGGTCAAGATGATAAACCTATTGCTTATTTCAGTGAGAAGTTGAATGATTCCAAGTAGAAATATTCAACTTATGATAAAGAGTTTTATGTGGTGATACAGGCCTTGAAGAAATGGATGCATTATCTAATGCCCAAAGAATTTATTTTTTATACTAATAATCATGCTTTGTAGTTTATAACTAAGCAAGAGAAGATGAATCAGAGACATGCCAAATGGGTAGAGTTTATGAAAAAATTTACATTTGTTCTTAAACATATCAGTGGAAGTGCTAAAAAAATTATAGATGCTTTGAGCAGGAGGTGTTTGGTTTTGTAGGAATTCCAAGTGAGTACCTTGGGGTTTGAACATCTCAAGGAAATGTACAAGGAAGACTTAGAATTCAAGGAATCTTATGAAGCATGTGATAACCCGGTGATTGGAGATAGAAGTCCTTGGGTAGAGTATATGATCCAGGAGGGATTGTTGTTCAAAGGAATTCAATTGTGCATTCCAAAATTCTCAATGAGAGATAACTTGTTGAAAGAGAATCGGAATGGAGGATTGGTTGGTCACTTTGGACATGACAAAACTTATGCTCAGTTAAGTTCTTCTTATTTTTCGCCAAGTATGAGATCTGATGTTAATAGATTTGTAGAAAGATGTAGAATTTGTTAGTATGCCAAAGGAAAGCAACAAAACACATGTTTATATCAACCATTTCCCATACCAATTAGGCCATGGGATGCCATAATCATGGATTGTGTCTTGGGTTTTCCAAAGCCTCGGAGGGGGAATGCCTCAACTTTTGTAATTTTGGATAGATTCTCAAAGATGGCACATTTTGTACCTTGTTATAAGACTAATGATGCTACCCATATTGCTAATTTATTTTTCAGAGAAATTGTTAGATTGCATAGGTTACCTAGAAGTATAATTTCAGATATAGACACTAAATTTGTTGGACATTTCTGTAGGAAGTTGTGGAAGAAGATTGTAATTGAAATTTCTTTTAGTTCATCCTATAACCCACAAACTAATTGGAAAACACAAGTGGTGAACATGAGCTTGGGAAACTTACTGAGGAGTTTGGTAAGTGAGCATAGAAGTCAGTGGGATCAAGTTCTTGCACAAGCTGAGTTTGCTTATAATGAATCATCTAATAGAAATATAGGGAGAATTCCATTCCAAATAGTGTATGGTATGCACCCAAGAATCATTTATGAACTTAGAGATTTGGTAAAGGAAGAGATGAGAAGTGTTGATGTAGAGGATTCAATCAATATTGGGTGAGCACTTTTCAGATTGCGGGGACAAAACTCTCTGATAAAGAGAGAGCACGTTGGCAGCCCACAATTACTATGAACCATCGATCGACGGAAAAATCGATAATGATAAGATCGTGACTGTGAAAATCCTGAGGGCGATAACAGGGCCTGTGTTTGATTGAGTTTGAGAGCAAAAAGGTCCCGAGGAGCTAATCCAGCTCAAGAATATTTAACAATCCTTGACCAGGAGGTCGAGCAGCCCTGAGGGAGAGTAGGGGGATCTGCGTCAAGTGGTATCACAACCTAAAAGAACTAAAATTTGTACTATGTGTGTGAGAACTAGTCAGCACAATGCCACTGAAGAGACACATGGAGCCTCATGTAGCCAATCGAGCTGTCGAAAGGGAAATGAGGGAACTGCGTGCAAGGTTGGAAGTGATGGAAGAAGCGCAGAGGAGATCACATGACGTTGGAGGTGTCAGTGAGACAGAAAATGAAGAGACAGAGGTTGAAGAAGCCACATGGGGAGATGATGCTGAAGAATGCTTACTAAAAGCTGTTGTGAATTTGGGAGCTAGAGAAAAGATAGGCATCCCAATGTATGAAGGCAATTTGGATGTTGAAGAGTTGTTGGACTGGATAAGATCCATGGAAAAGTATTTCAACTATGAAGATGTCGTCGAGGACAAGAAGGTGAGACATGTTGTCACCAGACTGAAAGGACATGCAACATTGTGGTGGGATGAATTGTAGGCTGATAGATAAAGAAAAGGTAATAAAAAGATTAAGAGTTGGGATAGAATGGTAGTCAAGCTTAAGGCTAAGTTCATGCCCAAGGATTATCAAATAAATCTATTCAGGAGGATACAAAACCTGAGACAGAAGGGAATGACAGTGAAAGAGTACAAAAAATATTTTTACAAGTTGAACATCAGGAATGAACAGGGGGAGAGAGATGAAGATAAAGTTTTTCAGGTACATAAATGGCCTGAGATATGAAATCCAGGCTGAAATCATCATGATGTCGGTGAGGACAGTAGAGGAGGCATATCAATATGCAATGAAAGCAAAGGAGAAGTTGTCCAAAAAAAAAACCAACGAGGTAGAGGTAGAAGACCGAACAGAGGTAAAGGAGTTTCCCATGATAAGGCACAGAATCCCAAGGGTGAGGATGAGAAAACCCACAGTCACTTAGAAATAGGAGGAAGCTCCAAAGGGAGACATCCTGGTGGAAGAAATTGTTTTTTCCAGAGGAAGAGGAAGAAGCAAAGGAGGAGAGATAATATTTTATACCTGTGGAAAACCAGGACACAAGTCTTCGGAATGTTCTGAGAGAAATAAAGAAAGAGGAGGTGAAGCTCACATTTCAGAAGCACGAAAAAGGAATGTTGAAGCAGAAGGTGTAGAGGATGGAAAATCTCTGATGTTGAGGAAGGTTCTCTTGAAGCCAAAACCAGAAGTTGAAAAACCAGTGCAGAGGAACAGTTTGTTCAGGACAACTTGCAAGACTAAAGACAGAGTATGCAAGGTGATAATTGACAGTGGGAGCACTAATAATATAGTATCCACAGAGATGGTGGAAAAATTGGAGCTAGAGACAACCGCACAACCAAATCCATATAAGGTCTCATGGTTGCAAAAAGGACACCAAGTAATGGTAACTAAACAATGCCTTGATGAATTTAAAATAGGTGGATATAGAGATGAGATTTTGTGTGATGTAATTCCCATGGATGTATGTCATGTTTTGTTGGGAAGACCATGGCAGTTTGACAGGAATGTCATTCATGATGGGAGAAATAAAAATTACACTTTGGAAAATAATGGTAGGACACACATATTTCTTCCAATAGAGGAGAAGAAAGTAAAAGAAGAATACAATACAAGCATACTTCTTATGAGTGGGAAGGAACTCCTGAATGAAGTTAAGAAGGAACAAGAGATGCAGTTTGTTGTGGTGAGGAAACCCAAAGTGTTCCTTGCAAGTATTTCTATGGATGATTTTCCTGAAGAAGTTCAGGAGCTGTTGGATAATTTCGCTTACATAGTAGTGGATTAGTTGCCTAACTCATTTCCACCTATCAGAAGTATCAACCATCCTATTGAATTGATACCAGGAGCAAGTCTACCAAACAAAGCAGCATACAGATTGACACCTCAATAGAATGGGGAGGTAAAGAAACAAGTACAATAATCATTAGACAAGGGTTTGGTTAGAGAAAGCTTGAGTCCATGCGCAATACCAACTGTGTTGAGTCCAAAGAAGGATGGAGGATGGAGAATGTGTACAGACTCAAGAGCCATAAACAATATCACCATCAGGTACAAATTTCCTTTGCCTAGGATGGATGACTTAATGGATTGCTTAAGTAGAGATTTTTTTTTTCAAAGATAGATTTGAAAAGTGGATATCACCAGATAAGAATGAGAGAAGGTGATGAGTGGAAGACAAACTTTAAGACAAATGAGGGGTTGTATGAGTGGCTTGTTATGCCATTTGGCTTAACAAATGCCCCAAGTACTTTTATGAGACTGAAGAATGAAGTATTGGAGGATTTCATTGGTAAGTTTGTGATTGCATATCTAGACGATATAATGGTCTTCAATAAAACTGAAGAAGATCATTTGAGACATATGACATTAGTAACGAGGAGACTACAGCAAGAGAAGTTGTTGATAAATCTAAAGAAGTCCTCTATTATGAAGACAAAACTCATTTACTTGAGTTTTTTGATCTCTTCAAATGAATTGAAAATGGATCCTGAGAAGGTTAGAGAAATTAAAGAATGGCCATCACCAAGAAGTATGTTTGAAGTGAGAATCTTCCATGGATTAGCCAGTTTCTATAGGATGTTCATTAGAAATTTTAGTGGAATTTGTGCATCGATGATGGATATAGTGAAGAAGAGACATGAGTCTTTTAAATGGACGGAAGAAGCTCATAAAAGTTTCAATATATTGAAGGATAAGATAACAGAATGACCAATTCTGGTCTTGCCAAATTTTGGGAAAACATTTTAAGTAACGCGTGATGCGAGTGGAGTTGCAATTGGAGCGGTTTTGAGCCAAGACAATAGGCATGCTGCATATTTCAGTGAGAATCTGAATGAGACTAAGGGAAAGTACTCAACATATGATAAATAATTTCATGCCATAATTCAAGCCTTGAAGAAATGGAGGCACTACCTTGTTCCAAAGGAATTTGCCTTGTATAGAGATAACCAAGATTTACAATTCATAACCAGACAGGAGAAGTTAAACCAGAGACATGCTAAGTGGATAGAGTTTATGAAAAATTTCACTTTTGTCATTAAACATATTTCTGGTAATGCTAACAAAGTTGTTGTTGCATTGAGTAGGAGATGTCTGATTCTGTAGGAATTTCAGGTCAAGACCTCGGGGTTTGAATAACTTAAGAATATGTATTGTGATGATCCAGATTTTAAGGAGGCATATGAAGCATGTGAAAATCCTATGCTCAGAGACAGAATCCAGTGGACAGAGTACATGATTCAAGATGGATAGTTGTTTAAAGGTTTCCAATTGTGCATACCAATGTGCTCGATGAGGGAAAATCTATTGAAGGAAAAACACAGTGGAGGTCTGGCAAGACATTTCGGCCATGACAAGATGTTTGCACAATTGAACAATTCATACTATTGGCCAAGTATGAGAGAAGAGGTGAAGAGGTTTGTGAACAAATGTAAGATTTTCTAGTAGGCAAAAGGAAAGAATCAGAACACTGGATTGTATCAGCCATTGCCTATTCCATATATGCCTTGGGATGCAATAAGCATGGATTTTGTGTTGGGATTGCCAATAACCCAGAGGGGGAGTGATTCCATATTTGTTAAATTCTCAAAGATGGAACACTTTATCCCATTCCAGAAGACCAGTGATGCAACACATGTTGTGATTTTGTTTTTCAAGGAAGTTGTGAGACTTCATGGATTTCCCAGGAGCATTGTCTCAGACAGAGACACTAAATTTGTTGGTCATTTTTGGAGAAAATTATGGACGAAGTTCGAGACATAACTGTATTTTTCATCATATCACCCTCAGATAGATGGAAAAACTAAGGTGGTATATAGGAGTTTAGGAAATTTACTGAGAAGTTTGGTCACTGAAAATCATATCCAGTGGGATCAAATTTTGTCACAAACAAATTTTTCATAGAATAACTCACCAAACAAAAGTACATGAAAAATACCATTCCATATAGTCTATGGGATGATGCCAAGAGGGGTATCAAAGTTGAGAGACATGGAGCAAAGTGAATTCAGAAGTGCTGGAGCAAAATACTTTGTTGCAGAAATGCAGAAGCTTCATAATCAGATCATGCAGAAGTTGTAGAACAACAATGCAGAGTATAAATGTAGAGTTGATCAACAAAGAAGAGAACTTCAATTTGAAGTGGGAGATCAAGTCTTAGCACACTTGAGGAAGGAAATGTTCCCAAGAGGAACATATAACAAGTTGAAGTTGAAGATGATTGGACCATGCAAGATCCTAAGAAAATTTGGTAACAATGCTTATGAGATAGAGCCGCCGGAGGATGTGGGAATATCACCCATATTCAATGTTTCAGACCTGTATCCTTACATGGAAGATGACACAAAGAGATCAGAAGATCAAGAGAAGATTAAGTGGGAGAAGTAGATGCCTGTAGCAGAAAATCCACAGATGGAGAAGATCGTTGATCAGAGGATTGGAAAGAAGACCAGGAGGAAGACCTATTTTGAGTATTTGGTCAAGTGGAAGGGACGCCCAATAGAAGATGACAGATGGGTAAGTGAAGTTGATGTCCAGAAGCATGGAAGGTCGGTGTAGAAGCTCATGGACAGGAGTCCATGATTTTTCTACCCAGAGGAGTATGATGTAGGAGCATCATCAACCAAAGCCACATGGGATGATAGCACAACACTGAGCGTGCATTTTGAGTAAAATTTTAAATTTTGAAAGATGGTGTATCTCAGAGAACTTATGAGTAAAAGATGAATTAGAGAAGTTAATGGGAGGAGGTTAAACGATCATGTCAAAACCAAAAGAGATCAGATCGTCCTTTAGTTATTTGATTTTGGCATGTATCTGAAGATTTTCCTTAAATTGTTTGTCACGGACATTTATGAAATAGGACTTAAGTAGCTATAGAATTTAATTTTGATCAGGTAGGTAGTTGGAGGAAACCCGAGAGCACCTCTTGTATAAGTAAGTGCATTGTATACCTAAATACGGTTAGTTGCAGATTAGTAGGAGATAGTTGTTACTGAATGTAAGTTGTTTTTGTAAGGTTGTAGCCATTTACATTGGAATGAATATAACAGAGGGATATTGACCCAATGCATGGTGTTGCTATTGTTTACAGTTTCCCTGTTATTTTCTGCTTTCATAAATTAATGAGTAGTGTCATTGAGCATATGAAACTGTGAAGTATTTGGATAAGTTTCAATTGTTTTTCTTCATTAAGATCATGCAAGGTGTGCATGTTGTCTGCAAGGTGTGCATGCAGTCTGCAAGGAGTGCATTTATGGATTATATTTTGATTCAGAATCTCATAAGAGATAGCGTGAAACTTCCATTGTAGAGAGTGCAACGGGACTGCTGCAAAGTGTGCACAGTCGCCTGCAAGAAGTTAAGTCTTACATAGGAATCTGTTGCAAGGAGTGCACATATTGGAAGCTCGACTAACTGTCAGAGTAATCTCTTTCATGAGTCAAAGGGTTCGAGAGATAAAGCTCAAGAGAGATAACATGGAGATATCTTCAAAGGGAGTGAAGCTCTGAAGATTTCATGAGTCACCGACTAAGATCTATCCAAGAGGGAGTGAGATTGTTCCAGATCGTTGGATCTGGGAAAATCGCACGAGTTTTAAGTCTCTACGTGCACATAGGAGTGAGGATTCTCTGAAGTCCCGAAGAGGCCAGGGACCATCCATCATCCAGAGGGACAGGTGGCGTAAGATCCACAACTCTGAAGAGAAAGCACTTCGGAAGTTTTGTGGACAAGGAGAAAGCGAAATCGTCGAAGAGATAAAGGCTGAAGTAGATCCAGGCTGTTAGTTTCTAGGAGATATGTGTCGACATATCTGATACTTCGGGAAAATTAACTTCGGAGGATTCCAAGTGTGGAGTGTGACAAACTCTCGAAGTCCTGAAGGTCGAAGCATATCACAATTGTCCGTTGCGGAGAGAACATGGCAAGAGATCCAGAAGTTTGAAGGCTTAACACTTAGAAAGGAAGTCGATGTGAGCAGAGAAGATCTGGACCGTCAGATCCATAAGGACATGTGGTAGGAATCCATCACCTTCAGGTGAAACCACTCCAAGAGGAACGAGTGCGCAGGGATTTGAAATTTCCGAATCCCGAAGAGCCAAAGTGGATAGTGGTCATCGGATCCAGAAGAACACGCATCAACAGATCATGTATTTCGGGTGGAAGTACTTCGGGAAGAAGCAAGAATAGGAGTTTGAAACTCCCAAAGCCCGAAGAATTGAAGTTAATCATAACCCTCGATCTACGGGAGACACATGTCAATAGATTGTGCACTCCGAGTGAAAGTGTTCTTAGAGAAAGTCAACGTGGAGAAGTTGAGACGTCTGAAGGCTGAAGTCCTGAAGTAGACTAGAGTCGTTGATTTGAGGTGGATGTGTGGCACCTGATCTAGAACTTTGGGGTACAAAATACTCTGGGGGAAAGCGGAGGTCGAAAATCTTGAACTCCCGAAGCGCGGAGTCCCGAAGTGGATCTTGGTCATTGATTGCGAAGGAGGTCGAGGATTGTTGATCTGATCTTTGTTGAAGGTTCCAAAGTCGTGAAGCATCAGGAGGTTAAGCCCTGGGTCACAGCCCAAGGTCACATGTAAGGAAGAAGCTAGCACACGTTAGTGTGAGATTTGGAAAAGGGTGCTAAGAGAGAAGGACCTGCGGATAGCCATCGATCTGAGAATGTAAAATCGAAGGTGGGGAATCATTGCGGGGAGTGGAGGAAAAATTATCGAACGTGCTAGTTCCCAGCCCATTATTCACTAGAACCGTTGATCTCGTCGGGACAGAGGATCAATGACCACAATTCAATAGAGATTGGGTGAGAAATTTTCTAATTTCGAGGACACAACTCTCCGATATAGAGCGAGCACGTTGGCAACCCACAATTACTATGAACTGTCGATCGACAGACAAATCGATAACGATCATATCGTGACCATGAAAATCTTGAGGGCGATAACATGGCCTGTTTTTGATTGAGTTTGAGATCAGCAAGGTCCCGAGGAGTTGATCCAGCTCGAGAATATTTAACGATCCTTGACCAGGAGGTCGAGCAACCTCGAGGGAGAGTAGGGGGTCTATGTCACTATGTCTCATTACTTTCTATTCCTTTAGCATTAAATGGTAATATTGATCTCATATCTGCATGATTCATGTGTTTACATACATAGGTTAAACTAGTTTCAGTTCAAATTTGCACTTTCAATGGTATATTTTTATGGGATTTTATCTCAAGTAGAGTTCTTGCCTTTTGGGAAGTGAGTTGGGTTCAAATCATACCATTTCCTTAGCATTTTCCACTATTATATTAATTTTTTTTACCATCTTACATTTGTTTCCATAAATTTTAATTTGCACTAGGTTAGTCTAGTTTCAGTGTCGATTTGCACTTTTAATGGTAGATTGTTGTGGGAATGTAGTTCAAGTAGAGCTCCTACCTTCGGAAAGTGATATGGGTTCAAAGCCCAACATTCCCTTACCATTTTTCTTTTCAAATTTTCAAATTTTACTATTTTCTATTTTTATTTTGATAAATTTTAATTTGCAAACAGTTAGAGCTAAACCCAATTATAAACTTCGTACTAAATCTAGTGCTAAATATGAAAACTAGTTTAACGCCGACTTTTACAATCGAAAAATGCTATAGCTTGAAAAAAAATGCACTACAATTTGATGTTAAACTCTATGCCAATGAAAATTAGTTTAACTCTAGCGTTGAATATGAAAAGTAGTTTAACACCAACTTTTACATTCGAGAAATTCTCTAACTTGAAAAAAATTCACTACAATTCGATGTTAAACTCTATGCCAGTGAAGTTTTTTCTTGTACATTCGAGAAATTCTCTAACTTGAAAAAAATTCACTACAATTCGATGTTAAACTCTATGCCAGTGAAGTTTTTTCTTGTAGTGCAATGGCTTGACATTATAAGTATGGAATCAATAAATAATGATCTATTGAAAAAGTATCAAGTCTATGAAGAATCATGGTTATTACAACGTCTACATAGAGAACAAAAACATAATAGAGGCATATGCATCAACGAAAGATAAAATATTTTCCTCGCTTACACATGTTGTTGTTGGTCGAACTAATGAGATTTCAAATTTCTCATGCAAAAAGTCAATATGGGTGTTTGATGATTTCTCAATCCATGGTTTATAGGGGAAGATATTATCTGTGAGCTATGCTTGCATTGTCATAAGCCTTAGTAATTTATGTTACGTGCATGGATTTCTTCTCCTCCTTGTAATGCTTGAATCCTAACAGTCAAGCTATTCGTGATTTTGCAGTCCCACCACAACCCCATTTAATATTCCTTAGAATGGTTGGCTTTATTTAAAACAAGTTGTATTACTCCCTCCCCGACCCTCATGCCATGTTCGTTTAATGAATCATATTTTGGTGTATGTTTTTTTGGCTGAAATAAGTTGTATTTTTAATTCATCCCTAATGAATGTTTTATTCCATTACCTTTATGTGCCAGTCATGAATGTGATCAAGAATATTTGCATTATAGTATTTGAGATTCCCAATGTCTTGTTATTGTAAATGTCATTTACATTTTTGTTTATTCAAAATATCATTTACACAAATATTTGTGCTAATTCTTTCTTGTTAATTGCAACACCCAATTGGTGGTTAAATTTTACATCGAGATGAACAATTATTCATTGAAAGTTAAATTGATCGCATTCTGGTATAAAAAAATAAACATTGATTGCTCTACATAACTCCTATTGTTGCAGATTATAATATTACATAAATCCAATTTTCCATGGACATGTAATATAATAAGAACAATATAGTTGTATAGGCTTCTCCATGAAATTTGTGCACATGTTTGATGCTCAACCAAAGACGATGTTTGGCTCAATCCATCTCTCAATAGTCTAGTTTCTCGTAAAGATTTCCCCAAACATCCTCCTTTTCTAGGTCTAGATTATAATCAATACCAATTATAAATCCTCCTCCTCGAGAAGCTTTAGGACGACTGAGTTGTTTTAGCTATAGAGATAAAGAATGTGCTTGAATAAAGGCTTGTCTCAAGACATGGCAATCCAACCCAAGTGGTATTACTGAAGGAAATGGATTTGCATGAGAGGTGATAGGTGTTTGGTGTTCAGAGATGATGCAAGTCAAAGGTACATGACATCTCTTGTGATCAGTGGCCATAAAGAAATCAAATATATTATACTGTGTTGGAGAAGGCTACATGCTCTTACCATTGTGATGCCTAGATAAGCTCCTACATGCTCTTACAATTATGTCGTTACCTAGATAAACTCCTCCATGAAACAATTATGTTAGAATTTAACTATTGCACATTTATATGTGCAATGTTAGAGTGTGTAGTGTTAGAAGCTGCAAAACATGAGAGAAATGGTCTACAATGGCCAAACCCGACAATTGAAAGTGTTTTTTAATAGGAAAACACTTAGAGTAAGTTATCCCCATTTTATGGGATAACTAAGGAGATTATGTCTCTAGGCTCTCAATTTGCAGATATGGAGTGTCGAGAGACTACATGACCAACAATATCCATTTGCACAGATGGAGACCATTCTCACCACCACATAGGTCATAGATTTTCAGATGGCATCCACCACACCAGCTAGCTTCCGAGAGGTAATGGGCCTTGCTCCATGAGGTACAAGTTAGGTATTATGGTAAGTGTGATTTCAATAATTGAGGCATTTGAGTATGTTGTATCTTAGACTGCTTTAGATTTCATGACATATGCTTGGAAATTATGCCTTTTTCCTTATTTCACCTTGGTGGTTGACATTGTTCCCTAGTAATTGGTCTTTCTTGGGAATGTGTTTGCTACTAGGAACTCCCTTGAAGATCCATTGTACCATTCCCGACCATACTTACCACTTTTCATCACTTAAACCCCATGTTTCCTTATCTCTTGGGATTTTCGGGTGTATTGACCCAAGAAGGGGTTGTCCTTCATTCTATTGGAAGAAGGAGTTGAAGGCCCATAGGGATTGTTGTTGGGTAAATGATAAAAGCCTATATATAAACCTTCTTTATGCTTCACCCAAACATCCCCCAAGAAAGAAATGGAACACTTATATATAAGAAAAGGGGGACCCGCAAGAGTAAAATAATTCTTAGGGGGTTAGTTGGAGGATAGGATTTCTCATCACGAGACGACTTATCATGATCATGGGTACTTAGTGGTATGACATAACAATCATTTGGCCACCAAGCCAGGATAGTGGCTCTCAATTGCACAACTGAGAGAAAGGGGGTCTCATCACGAGCCAACCTTCTCATTTCTGTAAAAGAATTTGTGAGTGACACTATCATTATCTAAACACCACGCCAAAACAGTGGCCTTCAACTCATCGTTAAAACATGAAAGAAAAAAGCAATGGAAAAATGATGGGCTTGGAAAGTTGCATTGCAAACGAAGGTGCCACACACCCTCTACAAAGTCACTCATGAATGAGACACTACAGCCCCTTGTATGTCATGAACCCCATGCCCATTCAGTCTTGATCCTTAACCACTTCATCCACTTTAGATGGCTTAGAGAGGGATCTCTCGGAAACACTCCACCTAGGGAAAGATATACCCAATAGGACACCTCATCAACCCTCCCATATCCAAGCTTGGAAAGTCGCATAATGTCTTTTAGCACTTAATCCTTAACCCCATGCCCATTGAGTCTTGATCCTTAACCCCATGCCCATTGAGTCTTGATCCTTAACCACTTCATCCACTTTACATGGCTTAGAGAGGGATCTCTTGGAAACACTCCACCTAGGGAAAAATATACCCAATAGGACACCTCATCAACACTCCCATATCCAAGCTTGGAAAGTCGCATAATGTCTTTTAGCACTTAATTGTTTGACATTGTAATATTTGATGCACATGCTTAGGTGGCTCATTTATTGACTTGATTTACATATCATAATATTTTCACTTGAGATCCTTGGAGGGTGTGCTTATTTGTCTTTGCAGAACCTAGTTGGTGGACAATTTTGGAGGAACAATCCTAGCTTGGGCTTCCATTGGGCTTGATGCCCACAGGTGGAAGCCAAGGGCCCGCATGTCGGATGAGAGAGTATACCTTTAGAGGCCTAAAATACATTGTGGACGACATAACCTAACCCTCACATGCCAAAAAAATTTCCTAGTTGAGGCAAAACGTCACCTTTGGAGGCATGACATCATCTAGGAGGGCTAGGGTTTGGTGGTAAGGTTATCATTCATTGACACAAGGACGCTTTGAGGAGAATGAGGCTTTGATTATGAATAAAATGACTTGGATGATTGGCATGTGGATTTGGGAAGCCTATCTACACTCTTCCAACTCCAACGACTTTCTCCTAGTGTTAAAGCATCCCATAAAGGGGTGACATCACCTTAAGTTAGGGTTTCTTTTGTGCAAAAGTAAATTTTAAGTGAATTGTTTAATATTATCTTTGTAAAGGGGAAAGATTAGGGTTGTTGACCCCTAGTCTTGTGGTTTACCCTAAAATTATGTGGAAAAACTATTTTGGAGACATTTTGTATCAATAGATATCATAAGATCTCATTTCATAACATAACTCTCCCATTTGGAGAAGTATTGGACTGAAATTTTCACTCTCTTTGGCTAGTTCTCTCTCTTGTGCTCTTGTTTATGGCTATCTCTTGGATTATTGATTGATGGAAGTGATGTGCTAGCCTTGGAAGGATTCTTTCTAGCTATTGTGGTGGGTTGTCTTAGCTTTTTCCTTAAATTGGTAATCTTTTTTACACTGCGCTATCATTTGTTGTTCAAGTCAAGGTTATTTCCTAGAGTTAGGTGGAAAGTATAAGGGAATACACCCCCACCTTAGTATCCATCACTTTATGCTTACATGTTATTGGTTTAACTAGGTTTTTCTAAGAGAAGTATACGGGCATACACCCTCTTAGCCGAAACCCTAGCTAGAGATACTTGCCTTGGGGAGTAAGAGGATTTACACCCCAATGGAGGTAGTACCTCTAGCTCTTTCTTTGCTTGACTCCATTAACCCAATTATTGAAGGCACTAGTCATTTACTTGTTGCATTGGAGAAATAAATTGCTACCTTGGTAAACATACAAATTTTAAATGTTAAACTTGTCTCTTTGAGAAAGTGTTCCTTGCAACTTTGGCTCCCTTGCCTCATTGAGGTGTCCCCTTTCAAACACAACTTCTTTTTGTTGTTACAAAACTAACCTACAACCATTAGGGTTGCAGAAAACTAACCTTCTAATGATTAATAACTCTTAAAATAACCCTAAGATTTAGCCCTAAATTTACCCTAACTCTCTACTAAGCCTAGAGCACCTATTGGGCTAGTTAGAGGTGGTTTCTAGTGGTTGCATTTTTTGTTGTTAATCTTGGTTTTCTACATCATGTTATCCCCTAGACTAGGGATAACTAAGGAGATCATGTATTGAGGCCCAAAGGTCCTATACATGGATTACCGAGAACCAGACAACTTAAGAATGGCCACGAAGGGCCCCTCTTTTCTTTAGTATAGTCCACATATCATAAACAATAATATCCATTGCACCAGCCTGGTCCTAAAGTAGCGGTGAGTCTTTCTCCATTAGGTAATGAGTCTAGGTATTAGGGTATGTATCACTCTGATTTTTGAAATACTTGAACATGGTGTATTGAATCCTTCTTCATTTCATGATGTTTTTTTGGAAATTATGCTCTTTGCCTCGTTCAAACCTGGAAGGGTGACACAATGCCCTAGTAAGTTGATTTCCCTTTAGGATGGGTTTCTACTAGGTGTATCTTTGAAGAGTCATCATGCGTTCCCTCCATACTTACCACTTTCTATCTTTATTCCTTCCATCTCCCCTTTCCTTTTTGGGCATTGGGTTGGCTACACTAGAAAGGGTTGTACCTTACCTCATGGGAAGAAGGGGCTAAAGGCCCAAAGGGTAAAATTAGCTGGAAAGAGTTAAAAGGCAAATCTAAAAACTTTGAGATGATTTTCCCAGGGATCCCCGAGAAAGCAATGAAAGGATTCTCAGTAAAGAAAATGGGACCCACAAGATAAACACTCAAGGTACTAGTTGATGGATGGGAGGTCTCATCACGAGTCGACCTATTATGACCATGGACATGTAGCGATATGACATTACCACCTATCTGGTCACCAAACCAGGGTAGTGGCTCTTGGTGGCATAACTAAGAGAAAGGGGGCCTCATTACGAGCCAACGTTCTAATTTCCATGAATTTTTTGTGGATAACACTGTCACCTCTGGTCATAAATCTAGGACAATGGCCCTCAACTATTCCCTTGTATCACAAGAGAAAAATATCAAAAGAAATAAAAGAATAAATGGCAATGAATGAGCTAGGAAACGATTTCATCCATGAAAAGGTGTAGTTGACCCTCCACAAAGTCACCCACAGGTAAGACTCTACATTTCCCTGTTATCACATCCACGCCATACCCAAATCTTTACCTCATGCCACTTCATACACTTACATGAATTGGAGTAGAATCCATGTGGGAAACACCCCAAACTTAAGAGAGGTTAGCCCAATAGGACACCCTGAGACCCTCTCCAAACCTAACTTGTCAAATTGCATAGAGTCTTTGAGCATTTGTTTGGGGTTAAGGGGGGTTTGATGCACATGTTCGGGTAATTTAATTATTAGATGTGACTTACATTCTATGATCCTTGTGACTTATGAACCCCTGGAGGATTTACTTGTTGTCTCTGTAGGACCTTGCCCGATGGATAGGTACATGTGAGGGAAAACTTGAACCTTCATGGGGCTCAAAGCCCATAGATGGATGTTGAAACCCCATCCAAGGGGTAAGAAGATATTGAAGGCTTGCACCAGGCGATGAGAATGTTAGGGAATTTAATGATAGGTTTAATACCTTGCTTGGTCGAATTGATTCCAATTTTCAACCAAAAAGGGTCATTCTTGGACAATACCTCGATTCTTTCGAGGGAAACTTCCAATCCCTCCTCAAGAACTTATTCCCAACTAACCTTAAGGAGGAACAAGATTGTGCTTGTTGGATTGAAGAAAATCTCAAAATGTGTAATCCCATTCCCTAGTTCAATCTTCTTCAAGACCAAGATGATTTCCTATGGTTCAATAAGGAAAATATTGAGGAAGAAGAACATGATTTCCAATTGATACTAGAGGTAAACGATGAGATTAAGTTAGTCATTCCTCCTAGAAGGACCGATACTTGGAATAATGGGTTCTCAAATATGAAAGATGCCTTGATTTTTTCAAAACAATATGAACCCTATGAGGATCTAGGTACCCCTGAAAAAATCTTTGAAAATTGGGAGGATGAGAAAAAGGACATTGAACTTTCACCTTCACAAATCACTGAGGAAAATTCTTTGGAAGAAGACTCCTGAGTCATCTTTCATGTTGGAATTATTGGGACAAAGTACAGTGAATCAACACCTTTCTATGTTACCCTCCAAATAAATGACTTCCTCCTCCATAATTGTGTTTTTATCCATATGCTTCCAGAAACATCATGACTCAAAGGGTCATGCACCAACTAGGACTTAATATATCATGACCCTATGATGGTAAATGAGATGCTCTTACATGTGGTCTTATCAAAGAATTGGTTGTTTCCTTCCACGCTTTCCCTAATGTCTCTTTCAAGATCAATGTAATAGTAATAGACACATTAAGTAGTTGGGGAACCCTACTCTGAAAAGATTTGATAAAAAAACTAGGCGGAAACTTCCAAGACCAAGGGTCTAAAGCCATTATTCCCCATCCCGAGGGAGGATTTGTCACCCTTCATAAGGAACCTATCACTGAATGTCTAATTGAAGCCTCCAAAGAGCCCAATGATCAACTTCTATGTGTAAATAATGGAGTGAAAAGTTGGTTCATTCATGGAGGAGACTCTAGAAATGAACCTTGCAATCAACCTGAAGGAATATGGATGTTAGAGTTTGATGGCGCTCACTCTATTTTTGGCCCAGGGGCAAGCATTGTCCTAACTACTCCTTCTAAGGAAACCTTTTACTATTATTATAGGTTTGAATATCATTGCACAAACAATGTTTTCGAATAAGAGACTTTAATCATAGGTCTTAATTCGGCCATTGATAGGGGAATAGGGAACTTAAGGGTCATTGGCGATTTAGAACTAGTGGTTTCACAAGCACTACTAAACTTTACCATGAAGAATGAGAGGCTAAAAAGATACCGAGACTTTGGAAGGTGCATTGCAAAAAGTTTTGAATTAGTATCAATTAAAGAAGTCCACAGAGAGGAAAATTATGTAGTAGATGCCTTAGTTGTTTCAACATCCACCTTGCAACCTTGCGAAGTCCCCCTCCAAAATTTGTGCAAAATGGAGGTTGTGTTTAGCCCATCGATCCTTGACAACCTAGAGCATTGGCAGGATTTTGAGGATGAAAATGAGATCCTTAGATTCATAGAGAATAGTAGGGAGTTCACCGATTCACAAGTAAATTTCTTGGTTGATTCCATGGACCTTGAGGTAGTGAATTTGCACAACAATACTCTGTCGAAAGGGTGCATTCCTTTAGAACAACTATTTGATAGACATGATATATACAAAGGAAAAATCCCCAAACAACAAATAGATAAGGTATTGGAATTCAATATTGGGACTGAGATGGACCCAAGAATGGTAAAGATAGGGGAGGGAACCACTGAGAAGGAGAGAAATGAAATACTTGAACTCATTAGAGAATTTAAGGATGCCTTTGCTTGGACTTATGATGACTTGAAGGCTTACAAGAGTGATGTCATCCAACATGTCATTCCCTTAATAGAAGGAGCTAAACCTTTCCGACAAAAACTAAGGCACAGTAACCCTAAGTTGGAAAATCATATACAAAGGGAATTCCAAAAAATGGTAGACGTTGGTATCATAGTCCCTATTAGGTATTCATCATGTATGTCTAATCTGGTAGTTGTCCAAAAGAAGAGTGGTGACATCTGCCTATGCGTTGACTTCCAGAACCTTAACCAACTATCATTAAAGGACAATTACCCTCTCCCAAGCATGAAACATTTGCTACAAAGGGTCACCGGGGTATGCATGATGTCTATGCTAGATGGGTTTTCTGGATACAACCAAGTGTTAGTCAAAAGGGAGGATCAACTCAAAATGACATTTACTACACCATGGGGAACATTCATGTATTTAAGAATGCCTTTTAGCCTTATGAATGTGAGCTCAACTTTTCAAAGAGCAATTTACTTTGATTTTAGGGACCTAATCCAGAATATTATAGAAATTTACCAAGATGATCTCACAGTCGTGTCAAAAGAGAGGAAACATCATATCTCACACCTCAGGATTGTCTTCAAAAGGTGTAGGAAATATGGTATTTCCCCAAACCCTAAAAAGTCCATTTTTGGGATAGATGAAAGAAATTTATTGGGGCACATAGTATCAAAAGGGGGGATTTATGTTGATCCAGAAATAATCCAATCTATCAAGAACATACACCCCCCCTACTAATAAAAGAGTTCTTCAATCATTCTTTGGAAAAATAAACTTTATTCTAAGATTTGTTCCAAATTTTGCTGAGAGAATAAAACCCATGAGTGCCTTGCTTAAGAAATATGTGGCGTTCATATGGGATGACAAGAGTCTACGATCCTTTGAAGACATAAAGAACGCCATTTCCCAAGCTCTGGTTTTAGTTAGCTCTGACTAATTGCGTGATTTCATGATATTGTCCTTTGCTTCTCAAGATACCATTGTTGGTGTCTTGTTGCAAAAGGATGATTATGATCATGAACACCATATTGCATTCATGAGAAAAATCCTTAGGGAATCAGAATTGAATTATTCAATTACTAAGAAACAAGCCTATGCCTTGGTTGAATCCCTCAAACACTTTAGAGGCTACGTTGGCTATAACAAAATTAAGGCTTATGTCCCATACCCGACAGTGAAGGATGTTTTGTCACAACAAGATTGCATGGGCACTAGAGGGAAGTGGGTTTCCAAAATCCAAGAGTATGACTTAGAGATAAAACCCAAAAATATCATAAAGGGACAAGGGCTAGCTCAGATGTTAACTGAAAGCAATGAAGAAGCCATACAAATGGGAGAAAACAAACAAGTGAATATGGTGGTGAGTGAACTAGAACATGATGAATGGTATTCCAACATAATATACTACCTTAGGAACTTGTCTTGCCCAGACCACCTCATAGATTATAAAATAAGGGCTCTAAGACTCAAAGCTATAAAGTACTACTTAATTGAAGATGGTCTAGGTTTGAAAAATCCGGATGGATTTCTCCTTAGGTGTGTAAACAAACATGAGGCTAACAATTTGTTGAAGGAGCTACACTCAAGGTATTGTGGAGGGCACGTTTTTGCCCGTGCGATTGCCCACAAAAATTTGAGAGATGGATATTATTGGCCGACGTTGTTCATTAATACTCACAAATACATGCACTCATGCCAACCTTGTTAGTACTTTGCATGCAAACAAAAACTCCCAGCACAACCTATGAGGCATGATATTGTAGAAACCCATTTTCAACAGTGGGGGTTGGATTTTATTGGTGAATTTAAGGATAATTCAAGTAATGGTTACAGATGGATTTTAACCGCCACAGATTACTTCACCAGATGGGTAGAGGGTGTTCCTACAAAGAATTCTATTGAGGATGTGGTCATGAACTTCTTGGAAGAGAGAATCATAACAATATTTGGAGCACCTGCCAAGATCACCACTGACAATGCCAAATCCTTTAGCTCCCTTGCTATAGCAGAATTTTGTTTCAAGTATGGCATCACTCTATCCCACTCATTGAACTACTATCCCTAGGGGAATGGTTTGGCAGAGTCAAGCAACAAGAATCTCATAAATATCATCAAGAAGGTTGTGGGAGAAAATAAGAAGGCCTGAGATGACAAGCTCAAATATTCTTTGTGGGAAGATAGCATAACAACAAATACTTCAATGAAAAAGACCTTGTTTGAACTAGTATATGGGTTAGAGGCTAAATTACCTGTAAATTTCCAAATTCCCATCCTCCGCTTCGCTCAACAATACACCACAGAACAAGAATCACTCCAAGGGTGAATTGACCAATTGGTGGAATGAGATGAATCCAGGAGGATTGCTTTGAATCAGATGGAAAGAAGCCAAGAGAAGGTTAAGAATAATTTTGATCATAAAGCAAAGGAAAGGTATTTCAAAGAAGGGGATCTAGTGTTATTATGGGACAAAAGAAGAGAGAAACGTGGTATGCACAAGAAGTTAGATGGATTATGGACAGGTCCCTACAAGATTTCGCGCCAAGCACGAACAAACTCTTTCAATTTGATGATACTTAAGGGAGAGGCTTTGAAACTACCAGTGAATGTTATCCACCTCAAGCCTTACTTCCCACCGGCAACATGACCGGTAAGTACATGTAAGTTAGAATACATAGGCATTTGCATCCATTGTACATACCAATTCATATCATGTTAGCATAGTTGTAGTTGTATGTTTCATATTCTCTTGATTCATTATGTATATGTATGCTCATAATCATATGTTAGACTAGAGATGCTTTTATTTTTTTATTTTATCATGTATGGAAAGGGGGTGATATCACCACCCTAAGGATTTCTAATGTCTTTTGTTGAGATTTAACAGGCACAGGTCATACCAGAGATGTTGAGGTTCTCATGCGCTCTACGGTGAGCACATGTCCCCGATTTGGATCCAGATGTTATCCACTAGCCTAGGGATAGCTAAGGAGATCATGTCTGGAGGCCCACAGGTCCTAGACATGGAGTACCAAGATCCAGATGACTTAATCATGGCCCCAAAGGGCCCCTCTTTTCTTCAGTGCTCTTTGCCTCGTTCAAACTTGGAAGGGTGACACAATGCCCTAGTAAGTTGATTTCCCTTTAGGATGGGTTTCTACTGGGTGGATCTTTGAAGAGACATCGTCTGATCCCTCCATACTTACCACTTTCCATCTTTATTCATTCCATCTCCCCTTTCCTTTTTAGGCATTGGGATTGGCTACACTAGGAAGGGTTGTGCCTTACCTCGTGGGAAGAAGGGGCTAAAGGCCCAGAGGGTAAAAGTAGCAGGCAAGAGTTAAAAGCTAAATCTGAAACCTTCAAGATGCTTCACCCAAGGATCCTCGAGAAAGCAGTGAAAGGCTTCTCAATAAATAAAAGGGGACCCACAAGGTAAACCCTCAAGGTACTAGTTGATGGATGGGAGGTCTCATCACGAGCTGACCTATTATGACCATGGGAATGTAGCGGTAGGACATTACCACCTATCTGTTCACCAAAATAGGGTAGTGGATATTAGTGGCATAGCCAAGAGAAAGGGGGTCTCATTACGAACCAACCTTCTCATTTCCATGAAATGTTTATGGAAAACGTTGTCACCTCTGGTCATCAATCCAGGATAGTGGTCCTCAACTATTCCCTTGTATCACAAGAACAAAAGATCAAAAGAATTAAAAGAATAAATGACAATGAA
>ML815946.1:13207-35071 GCA_009831015.1 Picea engelmannii | reverse complement strand
TGGTAGGTTATCCCATTGTTACACCAATTTCAGTTACTTTTGTGGGGATTTGGTATAAGTACAAATTGTGTGATAAAAATATTCATGATTCTCCATAAATAGTTTCCCATAGATGCCTTCCACTACATGCTCAAATCACTCGCATAAGATGATATGGTGCATGACACAAACGAGGTACCTTATTCTGATACTTCATATCAAGAGTTAATGCTCAATTTTTTTGACATGAAAATAGTAATCATGGGTTGAATTGGATGATGGATCGTGATGCTTTGAATTTATACCTTTTTCCTTGTTTCACTTTGGTGGTCATCATCATCTCTTACTCAACTTTTGTCACTCTTGGGAAACGTTGTACTATCGAGGGGTCTTGATAGGGGTAACACGTCCATATCTTAGTCCATATGTAACATGCTCCACCTTTCACATATCCATTATCCCTTATTTTGGGTTGGTTGTCATATGTCACCCATAAAGGTTCATGCCTCATAATCCCATGAGAAGAAGGATATAGAATGCTCTAGGTTGATGCAACTTGATATACAAATATATAATATAAAAAGAGAAAATGCTAAAACTCAAAATTCAAAGTGAATCAAAGAAGAAAGAAAAGCAAAGTCAAGAACCAAGAAATAATAAGAAGCATGAGCTATGCCTTCTTGCTAAGAGGTCATTACCTCAAGTCTTGTGTAATGAATGCATACTTAACAAATAGCAAATCAAAATCAAAATCCAAAAAAAGTTGGATGAATCAGAAAAAGGCGAATAGGGTTTTGGAAAGACATAGTGTTGATGAAAAAGAAACTCATTGCCTAAGCGCTCCCTCATAAAAAGGTGCTCATGAGTATGACTATCATACATAACCTTTCATGGCTATGTCACCACCCATGAAGAAAACCCCAATCCACACCATATTCAATTATACATACTCCTTGATGGGTTTATTGGGAAGTACTCATTTTCCTAGGTAATGACATGTCTAATAGGGGTTAATAAATATCCTCCCATACCTAAGCTTAGCAAATTGTATAACTTTATGAGCTAGTGTGAAGTTTGAAGAGGATACTTAATGTGATATATCTAGTGGTTTTTACATGACATGACTCACTTTATATGTTGTATTTGATTTGTGTACATTCCTTCGATTTTGATGGATACATTGGACCACGTTAACCTCTCCTTGGATGATGAATTTCACATGGCTACCCACTTGATTGAGCCTTGGTCCTTTGGAGAGTTTTGAGGGGATACTAGCACATTTGATGGACCTTGTCCCACTACTCGAGAGAGGTCGTTCCACATATTTTGGAGGATGTTGAGCCTTATGATGAAATGGCTCCCTTGTTGAGACACCCTAACACCCATGGGGTATGATTTGACACCTTTTGATGAGAAGTTAGACCTTTTGGGGCATGATATGATACTTGGTGATGACACATTGCAACTCTTAGAGGCAACATTTCACTTTTGGAGCCCCTACACTTGCTTTGTGAATGAGATGTCCACACCTTGAGGTCACGCGTGTGAGATGGAGCATGAATTTATGAGGTATGTCTTGTCTTTTGAGCACATTTACTTCATTTTGGAGGCATCATTGGGGGTCTTAGGGACCTATCCACTCTTGTATCATGGATATTTTATCTCTTGTTTCCTTATCTCTATGGTTTGTGAGAGATAAATGTATTATTTTACGTTTTTAGGGATTTTGAGGGATGAGAAGGGTGCTTGATCTATCGTACAAATAAGAGAATCACTTATCACTTGTAAATCATTGCTACTTGTGGAGAACCATTACCATTCTTCTACTATTTATTTCTCTCTTCTCTAAATTGCCATGGATGGCTGGTTAGAATGACTTGTTGAAGATGATGTCTTGTGGATTTCTTTACTTCTTCATGAATGTTAATTGTTAGGGTTTTTAAGGATGAAATATTTCTTGAGTAAGTGGTCTCACTTTATCTTGTGGCTTTGTTTACGAATGAATGTAAGTGTAATTGTACTTCTCTAGCGATGGTTGTGCATTTTTTTGGTTTCTTCTTGAACAAACCCTTATTTTCAAAGCTTTTGGAATATTACTAGTGGAGTATCTTCCCTTGATTTATCTTGAAGTTTTAGTAAGATATTAGTATGATATTCTAGGGTTTGTAGTGGACAACCCTATATATCACCCTAGATCCACTTGCATCTCTTCAAGGGAGTCCCTAATTGACCCCATGTTGTCGCAAGAGTTAACTCTAGGCTGTAATAGAGCCAAGACATAGCACATTTTAAATGAGATAATAAATCATTGTTCGGAACTTGACTTGGGTTGCTACAATCCAATCACCGAGGTAACCTGAAACCTACTTTAGAGTGTGTTTCTAACCTAATACACTCAGAGAGGGCTCTCTCAATAGCCAAAGGCTCTTTACTCAAAGAATATTCAGTAATCATAGTAAGAAGGTCAGATTTCTTATAAGACAAGATATTTTGATAAGGTTGGTGGTTGCATAGATTTGGAAAGGCCTAATGAGCGATGGAGTCAAGTGAAAACCAAATAAAAGGGATAATAGCAGTGATCGTGTTACTTGAGGGAAATGAGGCAAAGTAAGTCTATCTTTCAGCAATCGATAATCAAGATATGGTAGAAAAAAATAAAAGGAAAAGACCATCACAGTGAAAGCATCTAAAAAGGATGAATTTTCACTACAACTTTAGAGGAAAAATATTGGAGGCTAATAAATAGGTGCAAAGCACTAATCTTGAGCGAATTATGACTAATCATCATTGAAACACAACACATATCAACCGTGTGTAAGGAGCATGCAAAATGAATTCCAAACAAATTTTAACTCGGTTGATAAAAGAAGAGATAGACAATATGAATGTAACAAGACGAAGAACATACTGAAGGAATCAACCATGATGAATCTCACATATCAAGTGAACACATGTCTCCAGCATTACGCTATTCCAGATCTTCAAAATAACTCAGTTTTCAATAGAAGCCCTCTTCAAAAGAGGTCCCCCCCCCCCTTTTTCTCATCAAAGATATATACAATATATAATCCTTTAGCATATAATAGATGGGAAACTACCTCAAAACCGACTCAGAAATGAACTGGCAGTTGTTTAACTGGAATCTAGGCGTGTTCCTACATTTTTGGGCCATGTCTGCAATGCCATATTGCGGGGCACTTTTTCCTAGCTTCCAAAGCTCTAAATTCACATCTAAATATACCACTGGAAAGCCTAGGATCTGTAGATGTCAATCGACTATTCAAACGTGTAAAATGACCTCTCCAAGGTTGTGAAAAGTGAGTTTTCCCACAGGAAGTTGTTTTTGGAAAAACCTGCAATTTTGGTGGCTAACAGGCCGAAAACAAGGGTATCTTAGCCACCGAAAGTCCTGGATTTTGGCAGCTAACAATGTGATTTCAGAGCATCGTAAGCCATTGAAAGTCTCGAAACCCTGATTTCGGCTTTTCGGTTTCAGGGAAATGGAGCAATGGTCAAAATCTTATGTTGGCCAAATCCCTGACTGTCGAAAACCCGAAATGGTGACGTGGCATTTATGTGAAACCTTGTTATAGAGATTTTATTTCCATTTATTGCATTCTTTTTGTACCTCCTCATGACTTGATTTTTGGGTAAAAATGCATCTACACTTTCGACAGCTAAGGGCATATAAAACCTGAGATTTAAGCTATCGAAAGTCTGCACTTTCGGTAGCTAAACACTATAAAGTTTTTCCTCTTAAGCTACCAAAAGCCAAAATTTCAATATTTGTTCCAACATAGGCTCCATCTAGGGATGGTGCTTTCCTGCAAAGCGCCAAGAACAGTAGACCAAGTGCCTTCATCCATTGGGCATCCTGAGATTATCCTTATCAAACACTGAACCCTGTCACTTTGCTTGCACCTTTCCGAAACAAAAAACTGCTTATGCATTCATTGGGCTATGGAGTAATATTGTCTTAAATCAAAACCATACAAGATGCCAAACTGAACTGGAAACATACTTAAAACCATTGTTGTACTCTAATGCTCAAAGTCAAGCTTCTTTATATACATCACCTACTCTAACTACTGAAAAATTCATACTGAATCATATGATACAAAAATGCCAGTGAAGCTAATTCAATAACTGTCTACTTATTTGAAATTTTCTCACACTTTCTTTGAGCAGGCTGAAAAAGGAAATTGGCAACTCCCATATGAAATGTTGTTGATCATGAATTTTCAAAATTTTCCTCGATTCCTGTGAAAACATATCTAGTATATAGCGTGCTCCTCCATTAAATGAATCTAAAAGGTCAACAAAAGGATCATGAAAAATTGCATGGTCCTGAGGTTTTAAATAACAAGCTTCATCAAAGACTATTGCGTGCTCCAATTTATTTTTCTCAAGATCATCCTCAAAGACGATATCCAAACCTCCTTCATTTGATATGGAATCTATCTGAAGATCATCATCCCCCCATGAAAAACCTGCAACAAATTGTTCTAGAGAAACAATATTATAATCATCAATGTACTCATCATATTTAGGTTTAACAGATAATTCAGGAGTGTCATCAGTCAGACAAATGTTCAGAATATCGACTGTGGATTCCTCAAGCATGGGAAATTCTAGTTCTTTCTCTGGCATGGTGTCTATCTCAGATTCATACTCCAAATCACAGTTTAAAACATCTTTGAACAACAAACTTCTTTCAAGACTATTAAATGTGACAGCCCTATCCTCTTCATGAAACAAACCATGGCTTACAAGCTGATTTCCTGGATGGAAATCATCATCATAAATGGGTTCATTAACTTCTTGTAAAGTTTTATCAAACATGTGACTATCATTATTTAAAATCAGATTTACATTTATAGAAATGGAAAAAGTATAACTCTCATATCCAGGATTGTGTGAACACTGCAAATCTGCATAAGCAAGGGCTGTAACATGACTATGCAAGAGCAAATCTATTTCTTCTTCAGTCAAAGGAGAAGGTGGTTTCTATATTTTCTGGATAAAACAAAAATTATTTCCTTTCTCTTCTGCAGGTTGGCCGTGATGCTGAATGTCTTCTTCTTGAATATGTCCACAAGAGCTATCATATCCAACTTCTTTATGAGCCACCTCTTCGTCATACTGATCATGTTCATCAACTTGAGAAATTTATGATATTTCTTCCTCCTCTTCAAGAGGATTTGTTTGATCTTTTTGTCTTATAAATTCTATATTACAACAATCTTCTAAAAGTATTTCAGCTGAGTAGATTATTTTACAATGTTGATGAAAAAGTATGTGAAAATATTTCAATGAAGGAATACTAGAATGGGGTAAATCTTTATACCATATTCTAGCATCTCTTTCCAACGGAAACATAAACAACTTCATGAGGACATCTTCATGATGTATATTTAATTCATCCATGAGCTTGTGGAATTCAAACAAGTGATGAGCAGGATTGTCGTTTGCATATTCTCCAAATTTAGGAAGGACATCTTCCCAAACTTTAATGTGTGGAACACTATTTGGAAAACCATAAACATTTGTAAATTCCAGAGGGGAAAACCTTGCAGCAATCTGAGCAGCAAACAAATTTGACATTTTGAGACCAGAGGAGTCGCCAGGGAATCATGTAGAGTCTTTGAACAAAGGAGTCACCAGGTAAATGATCACAGCCAATTGAATGCCTATCCCTTGTTCACCATCAAGAGATAGATCTGAAATTTTGTCGTATCCTAGGGAAGATCACTTCGTCCTCCGTCCCCTACAACAACACCAGAAAATGTTATCGCAAGAGTTAACTCTAGGCTGTAATAGAGCCAAGACTTAGCACATTTTTAATAAGATAATAAATCATTGCTCAGAACTTGACTTGGGTTGCTACAAGCCAATCCCCGAGGTAACCTGAAACCTGCTTTAGAGTGTGTTTCTAACCTAATACACTCAGATAGGGCTCTCTCAATAGCCAAAGCCTCTTTACTCAAAGAATATTCAGTAATCACAGTAAGAAGGCCAGATTTCTTATAAGACAAGATATTTTGATAAGGTTGGTGGTTGCACAAATTTGGAAAGGCCTATTGGGCGATGGAGTCAAGTGAAAACAAAATAAAATGGGTAATAGCAGTGATCATGTTACTTGCGGGAAATGAGGCAAAGTAAGTCTATCTTTCAGCAATCAATAATCAAGATATGGTAGTAGAAAAGAAAAGGAAAATACCATCATAGTTAAATCATATAACAAGGATTAATTTTCACTACAACTTTAGAGGAAAAATACTGGAGGCTAATAACTAGGTGCATAGCACTAATCTTGAGTGAATTCTGACTAGTCATCATTGAAACACAACACATATCAACTGTGTGTAAGGAGCATGCAAAATGAATTACAAACAAATTTTAACTTGGTTGATAAAAGAAGAGATAGACAATATGAATGTAACAAGATGGAAAACATACTGAAGGAATCAACCGTGATGAATCTCACATATCAAGTGAACACATGTCTCCAGCATTATATTATTTCGGATCTTCAAAATAATTCAATTTTCAATAGAAGCCCTCTTCAAAAGAGGTCCCCCCCCCCCCCCCCNTTATCAAAGAGATATACAATATATAAGCCTTTATGATATAACAGATGAGAAACTACCTCAAAACCAACTGAGAAATGAACTAGCAGTTGTTTAACTGAAATCTGGGCGCGTTCCTACATTTTTGGGCCATGTCTGCAATGCCATATTGCGGGGCACTTTTGCCTAGCATAGGATCTATAGATGTCAATAGACTATTGAAACGTGTCAAACGACCTCTCCAAGGTTGTGAAAAGTGAGTTTTCCCAAAGGCAGTTGTTTTTGGAAAAACCAACGATTTCGGTGGCTAACAGGCCGAAAATAGGGGTATCTTAGCCACTGAAAGTCCTGGGTTTTGGCAGCTAACAATGCGATTTCAGAGCGTCGTAATCCACCAAAAGTCCCGAAACCCCGATTTCGGGTTTCGGGTTTCGGGGAAACAGAGAAATGGTCAAAATATTATGTCGGCCAAACCCCCGACTGCCGAAAACCCGAAATGGTGACGTGGAATTTATTTAAAACCTTGTTATAGAGATTTTATTGCCCTTTATTGCATTCTTTTTGTACCTCCTTGTGACTTGATATCTAAGTAAAAACACATCTACACTTTCGACAGGTAAGGGAATATGAAACCTGATATTTAAGCTACCGAAAGTCTGCACTTTCGGTAGCTAAACAGTATAAATTTTTTCCTCTTAATCTACCGAAAGACAAAATTTCAATATTTGTTCCAACATAGGCTCCATCTAGGGATGGTGCTTTCTTGCAAAGCACCAAGAATAGTAGACCGAGTGCCTTCATCCATTGGGCGTCTTGAGATTATCCTTATCAAACGTTGAATCCTGTCACTTTGCTTGCACCTTTCCGAAACAAAAAACCGCTTATGCATTCATTGGGCTATGGAGTCATAATGTCTTAAATCAAAACCATACAGGATACCAAACTGAACAGGAAATGTACTTAAAACCACTGTTGTACTCTAATTCTCAAATTCAAGCTTATTTATATACATCACCTACTCTAACTACTGAAAAAATCCCACTGAATCAAATGATACAAAAATGCCAGTGAAGCCAATCCAATAACTGTCTACTTATTTGAAATTTGCTCACACTTTCTTTGAGCAGGTTGAAAAAGGAAACTGGCAACTACCATCTGAAATGTTGTTGATCATGAAATTTCAAAATTTTCCTTGATTTCTGTGAAAACATATATAGGATATAGCGTGCTCCTCCATTAAATGAATCTAAAAGGTCAACAAAAGGATCATGAAAAATTGCGTGGTCCTGAGGTTTTAAATAACAAACTTCATCAAAGACTGTTGCGTGCTCCAATTTATTTTGCTCAGGATCATCCTCAAAGAGGATATCCAAACGTCCTTCATTTGATATGGCATTTGTTTGAAGATTGTCATTCCCCCATGAAAAACCTGCAACAAATTGTTCTAGAGAAACAATATTATAATCATCAGTGTACTCATCATATTTAGGTTCAGCAGATAACTTAGGAGTGTCATCAGTTAGACAAATGTTCGAAATATCAACTGTGGATTCCTTAAGCATGGGAAATTCTAGTTATTTCTCTAGCATGATGTCTATCTCAGATTCATACTTCCCCAAATCACAGTTTAAAATATATTTGAACAACAAACTTCTTTCAAAACTATTAAATGTGACAACCCTATGCTGTAGGTGAATCCCCCTGTGGACAAGTGGATTCCCTGTTGGCCTCTAGACTCCTAAGGCCAAGACAAAAAAGTGATTAACATGGACACTGACTTCCTTTTAGATCTAATCAAGCTAATAAATGAAAGAGAAGGAGAAAGATATGTACCTTATTAACGATGTTTGTCCCTGCAAAGTCCTCGCTAAGCTTCGATCTTGAGCTCCCTGATAGATCCTGTAAGACATACAAAGGTACAAAATACTTCCTACTCTACTGAGATTAGCTCAATCATAGATCCATCTACTGCAGACAAACTCATATGGAACAAGCACAAGTTTGAAAGAATTTGGCCAAGCATTGATTATATTACTGAGAACAAGTAAAAGTACTTACAATCCTTTGAATGAAGGTGCAACAACCTCTTCCATTTCTCCTTGTCCAACCCCTTTGCTCAATCAATATCCACTGATTTCTTTGATGACATCTCACTCATCAGATCATAAGTTTCATATCTCCAATCTCCATTGTCAATACCTTCTTATGAGATCATAAGTTAGGTATAATTCTCAATCTTCCTTCTGCATGTAATGTACCCTTTCACCATGAGAAACCCTATTTATATAACCTTGGAAAGGTCCAACTACTTGAGAGATCTTTGGGATAGGTTGAGGATTCCTCTCCTTTAGTTGAGGATCTTCCCTAAGATCATGCCTTGACCATCTCCTCGAATCCAACCACCTTCAAGAATTGAGGTATTCTTCCCTAATTTCCCTCAAAAAACTCATAAATTTCTAAAGATGGGGTAGCGCTCCCCCATAAGGGTGCACAGAGCATTCAAACGCTCCCCCAAAGAAGCCTAGGTAGTGTTATCACTCCCTGACAATGGGTAGGGGAGTGCTCCTCCAAAATACTCAATTTTTTTATGGTTTTTCCAATGGCAAAGGGCTTGTACTTCCTGCCAAATGATTTTTCTTCTTCCAAACCACCTTTGAGGTGTCATTACGTGTCTTTATGATGTCGTTATGGGCACGACATAGGCAATATGACATCATACTGTTTGTGACACTTGTAACACTTATAGTCAAGATGTGACACTTACGTACAAGATGCGACACTTACAACACTCATAATGATGACACTTGCGACACTATCGAAGTGAGTAATTTTGAGGTGTAACATATTGCCCCCCAAAGTATGAAGTTAGAAGATGATGATGACTGAAGTACTTTGTAGACTTTTTGAGAAAGGGTATGGACGTAGAGAGACTGGAAAAAGATGCACACAACCATCAAATAAATATTATGACATGTTTCAAAACCCAAGGCAAGCATACCTATGCTTGAGTGATAAAGACTTTTTAGGTATGGCTGCCATAAAATACACTATGGATCCATAATTATATTGACAAAATGGTATAGCCACTACAGATACAATGTGGATCTATACTCCTATGACCTAAACTGATCGTAGCCATGAAGAATACACAGTGGATCTACGAGATGACAAGACATAGCCATGACCAATACAAAGTGGATCTATGTAACAATATAAGTGTCATAGTTCAAAAGAAACTCCTTCGCAACCTGGGCAAATACAAGAGTGATGAATCAACCCAGGGTATTCTTATCGATCCCGATGTAGTACGAATCTAACCATGTGAATAGATGTCCTGATGTCGAACATGGCAGAAACCACTTGATTACCAGTCAATGATGCAAAACGCTAACAAGCACGAGGGAGATCACCATTGATGTCAATGATTCCCAAGGTACTCTAGTACATACCGACAAATGTGAATGAATGAGTTGATGTCAAACATCCGTGGAATCATCTGATCAGGGGTCAATGATGTAAACCCATTGTTGGACGCGAGGAGGCCTGCCATTAAGGCATGCAGGTCCCAAGGTACTAACTGGTTTCTGAGTCTAGTTCCTGGATAATGTGCTAAATTTGACAGTAATAGACTCGTCGAAGGAGGGCCTTGATGTATCCCCCATCAATGACATGAAACTGACACAGAGATGTAATTGGTAGATCGAATGAACATGGACTGACATGGGTATTGAAACATGATATTTGTGATGGTTGACTCTCGAGGCATATACTTCCCTTGAACACTGAGGCACATCAACAGAAACATGACATGGACCAAAAATTGATAATGCAGTGGATTCCATGACTTTCTTTAGGTGACCCAAAGGAGTAAAAGAAACTCAAAGGATTGGCTCAGTGCAGAGTTTCAACGGATTAAAATGCGTGCAAAGACAAATTGTCATGTTCAAGGGTGACCGCAAAAGTTACTAGTAGTGTTCTCAAAAACTGCTTGGCTTGCTTCCTTGAATTCCCCCCCCATCTAGATAGACGAGTACCTCTTTTTAATTTAACGAGCTCGAGGAGGGTAACACATGCTCGATATAACTCACCTTCGGTAAGTCCTTCTTCCTTTGTTTAACAAACTGGAAGAAGTAAGGGTTCGATCCCATATGGGCCCTTCAATGTATGATTGTTTAATGAGTCCAGAGAAGGTAAACTCGGTGGTTTTTCATATTTAGAGAGTCTGAAAACAACTTAAAGACGACTCCAATGTTGTCCTTTTTGTAATGTTAGTCTCACAAGGTCCAAAAAGAGACAAATTATCACTCGAAAGATGCCCTTTCAAACCTTTTAACGAGTGGGAAAGGAAGCAAGATCACTCGACAATATTTTCATGTTTATAGAGTCTGAAAAGAGCTCAAAGAAGACTCCAGGGGGTTCCTTTTTCGTGTATCCATGCGAGTCCGAAAAAGAGATAAAATTTTACCCGGTTACATTCTTATGTTTTTTCAAGCACGAGAAAGAACAAAGACTAAGCTCGGTATGCCCCCAGCTTGAAAGCTAGTGGATTAACTCCAGAATGATCATCAAAGACTGGAGACATGCCCTCCAAGCTTCAATTCATTCACCGACTGTGAGTTTGCCACCAATTTCTCTACTAGAATAAGAAAAAGGATAAGAGTGGATGAAAAGAAGGTTCAAGAGAGGTGACTGTTTCATTTTTTAATGAGCTTGACACATGAAAAAGAACTATGCTCGGGGCTTTGGGTGCAATCCCCAGATTGTTGTTTCATTTTTTAACGAGCTTTCTACAGAGAGGAAAACTATGCTCAAGGCCTCTGTTTCATTTTTTAATGAGCTTGCCACAGAGAAGAGAAATTATGCTCGTAGACTCTCCTTGATCATGGCTTTCAAGAGAATACCACTCTGGAAGGATACCATGTCAAGGGACAAAACTCGGTCATGGATTCCAAGAGATCTTCACTGGATGGAAGATAATCACTCTGGAAGGAACACATGTCGAGGGCCACGACAGGGGTAAGGAGATCAGGCTCCAATAGCCCTACCGAAGAAATCACCATGTCAACTACTAGATCCAAATCATCTAAAGTTGAAGTCATGGGAGACAACGCCACATAATTGACATGTGGCAGGGGCGATACTATCGTCATATAAGAACCATTCAGGGAGGTAATCCAGTCAGGACTGATGAATGAAAGTTGATCAATAGTCACAATTCTTCCATCGTGAGGGAAATATATCACACGAAAAAGAGTGGACACAATAGATTTCATGGAATAGACATAATCCTGCCCAAGGAGTAATGCTAAATCCAAGGGGTCTCAGACTACCATGACATCGATAAAGACAATTTTCCCTCCCAAAGTTACCGGAAACTGAGGAAGGGTCCCTAAAGGTTGACTAGTTCTTCTGTTAAAAGCTAACAGATTCTGTGTAACCAACACAAGCTGAGGACAACCCAAAGAATGCCAAGCAACAGAGGACAAAATACTAACGGGCGCACCTTCATCTATCAACGTTTGAGGAACGTCCCAACCACAAACCTGTACTGTAATCTGGAAAGGAATGTGAGAGGGAAGATGAGGTCTAGTTAGCGCACCCCAATCAAAAAGGATGGCCTCATTGCTTGGAGGGGGTTTCACAGGAGAATGAGGAATTCCCCCCAGCACAGTAGATTCTGTATCAACGAGAAAAACGTGGGTAGTATTGGGTTTACTCTCTAGAGGGAGAGTAGGATCGACCGATGATGGAATCGGATCGACCACGTAGGCACTCTTTAGAGGAAGAGTGGGATTGATCGATGATGGGATCAGATCAACCACATAGGCACTCTTCAGAGGAAGGGTGGGACTGACCGAGGAAGGGACTGGATTAACCACTTTGGCACTTGTCAAAGGAGGAGTGGGATTGACCGATGAAAGAACTGAATCAACCACTTGGGTTTCATTCTCAAAGGGGATAATGGGGTCAATGGGTGGAAACAGATTGATCGCTTTGGTGTCACTCTCTAACGGGAGAGTGGGATCGACCGAGGGCAGAACCAAATCGACCACTTTAACACTCTTTAGATGAAGGGTGGGATTGACCGAGGAAGGTATTGGATCAACCACTTGGATTTCACTCTGTAGATGAAGAGTGGGGCTGACCAATGACAGAATTGGATCAACTACTTGGGTTTGTGGTTCAATCGAGGAGGAAACTAGATTGTCCACCTGATCAACCGGACTAACCGGGGATGGAACCGGATCAACCAGTCCATCAACTAACGATGGGTTGGGGGAAATCTTACGATAACCTTTTGGAAGTTGAAGTTTTTCCAAAAGAGAAGAAGCCTCATCCATGCGAGGACAAATGTGAGAATAATGATCACCTTTGCATAACATACAAGGGAATTTGACAATTGTCTTCTTCTTACCAACCATAACATCACTAGTTGATGGGGTATCACTGGCATGACCAACAGAGGCCGATGACGTGGAGGACCACATTTCTAAGACCTTGGGAATACCAGGGAATTCCCTCATAAAGTGGTCACCCTTACAAAGACTGCAAGGGAATTTGGGTTTTGGATTCTTCATTTTAATCTTGTTGACCTCATCAACACTCCCAGTACTATTAACAGTAACTGGTTGCTTGGATCCAACATTTGATGTTGTTGGAGCCTTGGTCTTTTTTGGGCTCGTCTTCTTCTTCTCTTTTCGTTTCTTCTTCTTCTGATCAGCCTGGCTACTTGCTTTAGAGATTTCACTAGGCGAAGAAGGAGAAAGGGAAGGAGACTTAATGGGCGAAGAAGGAGAAAATTCGACGTGAGGTTGATGTGTGGGTGGTGTACTGACATCTAAAGCATTAGGTGCAGTTGAAACATTGGGAGGATTCGAGATCACCAGAGTGGGGAACAACCAAACCGGTAATCTGATGGTGAGCTCTGGAAGACTCAGTGTGGCAATATATGGAGGACCAAAGTTTCCAAAAGAAGGAAAGGTATAAGATTCCCTAGGAGAAGGGGTTCCTCCATTGGTACTCTCAGGATTTGATGCCATTAACACTTACTCGACCTAAGGTCCACTAATTAATACAACTAACACATGCTATGAATCTGAGAAGCAAACAATCAAACAAAACCTTCCCACAATGAAACCACCAGTTTGCGATGAAATCCAACGTCACGAGATCAAAATAGGAAGAGGAAGGGATAGAGCGGGTGGATCAGTTACGTTGGCGACCTGCTTAACGGACTTACGCCTTGGTGCAAGCTTCCACACAGTAATTGTGGATTTACCCTCCAAGGAGCCCGAGTGATTTTGACCAACGTCTGTTCCAGGTATAGTGAGACTTCCCTTCACTGTCACCTTGTGTGGGACCCTAAATATTATGGCTACTAAGGTCACCAATTCGCAGTCATCCCCTGGGCAGGTACATTCGACAGTCTAATATGAACGTATGGGCAGGATAACAAGTCCGAAATCAACTCGAGAGGCTCCCACACATAATTGTGGGTATATCCTCAAGTGTCCCCCAATATACGATCTGACCACTACAAACAGTTGAATCATGGAGGGATAATCTCCGTAACTCACTTGAATGCGACCTCGTGCGTAACCCCTGTGTGAGAGGGGGATCCCAGAAATCCTATATGACAATTGGATTTTCTCTCCCTATCGCAAGATGCTAAGTTTTTTTGATATCTTTGGAAAGTTATCCTTTCAACCTATTCCAAAGCCCTACACCTTAAACTAATGTAGGTTTGCTAACAAAGATGTAAAAAGTCTGATAAATTTTAGTTAAGCGTTGATTTTAGTGGTTGTTATTTACTCAGAGGTGTATGAGAGTGAAGACTGATGATATTATGACTCAGTTCCCAAAACATGCATAATAAATGATAAGCAATCTTTTCTTTCAATGAATGTCTAAGTAAGGGAAGGAGAAGGATTTTCCTTTCATTGTCAAACACCAAGATGAAATGACCTCATGCAATAGTCCTCAATAAGGAATCCAATGCAATGCTAAAATCATTGTATGTGACTAATAACCAATATATGTAAAGATTCTTATGCTAATTGGACTTCAAGAGTTGTGAGATTTAAGCAATCTGGAAGCAAACTTCACATAAACCAAAAGACACCCTTGTTATGATCAAACAAGAAACAGAAAGCCAAAAAATCTAAAGGAAGGAGAAAGAGTTTGGACAAGATGACTCAAAGATCAAAAATCAAAGTACAAAATACCTTTGAAACTCCTTACAAAGTTTTCACTCATTTAGATAAACGAGAAGAAAACGACAAATTGACTTCAAATCGTGAAGATCAAAGAGTTGTTGAAAAGTAAGGAAAAATGTAAAAAAAAATCCAAACAAGAGATGATGAATCCTTAGAAAACAAGGTGGTTTGAGGGCCAAACAATGACACACTAAGATAGAATGAATCCTAAGCATATGAATCAACAAAAATACTGAGAGAAAACCAATTTTTAAGGATTTTTTTGCAAACAAATGGGGTAGCACTCCCACATAAAGGGACACAGTGCACTCCAACACTCCGTGGAACACTGTAAGGGAGTGCCAACTCCCTGGTGGTAAGGGCAGGGGAGCCCTCTGCTGCAAAAGCTCACAGAAATGCTGAGAAACTCAAAAACAACTCAGGAAAAATGCAAAATTTTGTGTTTAAGATAAATCCAAGATCCAACAATCAAACCTAAGGATTAGAGACATTCATGGAGAAGGTCAAATTAGTGGGCAAAGGGATAAAACAAAATCTGGGAATGGAACAAAAAATCAGAGCTCATCCCCAATGGAGTTGCCAATTTCTGTTGTAGGTGAATCCCCCTGCAGACAAGTGGATTCCCTCTTGGCCTCTAGACTCCTAAGGCCAAGACAAAAAAGTTCTTAACATGGACACTGACTTCCTTTTAGATCTAATCAAGCTAATAAATGGAAGAGAAGGAGAAAGATATGTACCTTATTAACGACATTTTCCCCTGCAAAGTCATGGCTGAGCTTCGATCTTGAGCTCCTTGATAGATCCTGTAAGACAAATAAAGGTACACAAGACTTCCTACTCTACTGAGATTAGCTCAATCATAGATCCATCTACTGCAGACAAACTCATATGGAACAAGCGCAAGTTTGAAAGAAACATGCCAAGCATTGATTATATTACTGAGAACAAGTAAAAGTACTTAGAATATTTTGAATGAAGGTGCAGCAACCTCTTCAATTTCTCCTTGTCCAACCCCTTTGCCCAATCAATATCCACTGATTTCTTTGATGACATCTCACTCATGAGATCATAAGTTTCACATCTCCAATCCCCATTGTCAATACCTTCTTATGAGATCATAAGTTAGGTATAATTCTCAATCTTCCTTATGCATGTAATGTACCCTTTCACCATGAGAAAGCCTCTTTATATAACCTTGGATAGGTCCAACTACTTGAGAGATGTTTGGGATAGGTTGAGGATTCTTGTCCTTCAGTTGAGGATCTTCCCTAAGATCATGCCTTGACCATCTCCTCGAATCCAAACACCTTCAAGAATTGAGGGATTCTTCCCTAATTTCCCTCAACAAACTCATAATTTTTTGAAGATGGGGTAGCGCTCTCCCATAAGGGTGCACAGAGCACTCAAACGCTCCCCCAGAGAGGCCTAGGGAGCGCTAGCACTCCTTGAAAATGGGTAGGGGAGCGATCCTCCACAAAACTCAAATTTTTATGGTTTTTCCAATGGCAAAGGGCTTGTACTTCCTGCCCAATGATTTTTCTTCTTCCAAACCACCTTTGAGGTGTCATTAAGTGTCTTTATGATGTTGTTATGGGCACGACATAGGAAATATGGCAGCATACTGTTTGTGACACTTTCAACACTTATAGTCAAGATGCGACACTTGCAGACAAGATGCGACACTTACAACAATCGTATTGACGACACTTGTGACACTATCGAAGTGAGTAATTTTTAGGTGTAACACCCTATCCTCTTCATGAAACAAAATAGGGATTACAAGCTGATTTCTTGGATGGAAATCATCATCATAAATGGGCTCATTAACTTCTTGTAAAGTTTTATCAAACACATGACTGTCATTATTTAAAATCAGATTTACATTTACAGAAATGGAAGAAGTCTAACTCTCATATCCGGGACTATGTGAACACTGCAAATCTACATAAGAAAGGGTTGTAACATAACTATGCAGGAGAAGATCTATTTCTTCTTCAGTCAAAGGAGAAGGTGGTCTCTATATTTTCTGGATAAAACAACAATTATTTCCTTTCTCTTCTGCAGGTTGGTCGTGATGTTGAATGTCTTCTTCTTGAATATGTCCACAAGAGCTATCATATCCAACTTATTTATAAGCCAACTCTTCATCATACTGATCATCTTCATCAATTTGAGAAATTTCTGATATTTCTTCCTCCTCTTCAAGAGGATTTGTTTGATCTTTTTGTCTTATAAATTCTATATTACAACAATCTTCAAAAAGTACTTCAGCTGAGTAGATTCTTTTACAATGTTGATGAAAAAGTATGTGAAAATATTTCAATGAAGAAATACTGGAATGGGGTAAATATTTATACCAGATTCTAGCATCTCTTTCCAACGAAAAACATAAACAACTTCATGAGGACATCTACATGATGTATATTTAATTCATCCATGAGCTTGTGGAAATCAAACAAGTGATGAGCGGGATTGTCGTCCGCATATTCTCCAAATTTAGGAAGGACATCTTCCGAAACTTTAATGTCTGGAATAGTGTTTGGAAAACCATAAACATTTGTAAAGTCCAGAGGATCAAACCTTGCAACAATCTGAGCAGCGAACAAATTCGACATTTTGAGACCAGTGGAGTCGTCAATGAATCATGTAGAGTCTTCGAACCAAGGAGTTTCTAGGTGAATGATCAAAACTAACTGAATGCGTATCCCTTGTTCACCATCAAGAGATAGATTTGAACTTTTGTCGTATCCCAGGGAAGATCACTTCGTCCTCCGTCCCTGACAACGACGCTAGAAAATGTTGTCGCAAGAGTTAACTCTAGGTTGTAATAGAGCCAAGACTTAGCACATTTTTAATTAGATAATAAATCATTTCTCAGAACTTGACTTGGGTTGCTACAAGCCAATCCTCGAGGTAACCTGAAACCTACTTTAGAGTGTGTTTCTAACCTAATACACTCAGAGAGGGCTCTCTCAATAGCCAAAGGCTCTTTACTCAAAGAATATTCAGTAATCACAGTAAGAAGGCCATATTTCTTATAAGACAGGATACTTTTATAAGGTTGGTGGTTGCACAGATTTGGAAAGGCCTATTGGGCGATGGATTCAAGTGAAAACCAAAGAAAAGGGGTAATAACAGTGATCGTGTTACTTGAGGGAAATGAGGCAAAGTAAGTATTCTTTCAGCAATCGATAATCAAGATATGGTAGCAGAAAAGAAAAGGAAAATACCGTCACAGTGAAAGCATCTAACAATGATGAATTTTCACTACAAATTTAGAGGAAAAAGACTAGAGGTTAATAACTAGGTGTAGAGCATTAATCTTGATCGAGTTCTGACTAGTCATCATTGAAACACAACACATATCAACCGTGTGTAAGGAGCATGAAAAATGAATTCCAAACAAATTTTAACTCGGTTGATAAAAGAAGAGATAAACAATATGAATGTAACAATATGGAGAACATACTGAAGGAATCAACCGTGATGAATCTCACATATCAAGTGAACACATGTCTCCAGCATTACGCTATTCCAGATGTTCAAAATAACTCAGTTTTCAATAGAAGCTCTCTTCAAAAGAGGTTCCCTACCCTTTTTCTCATCAAAGAGATATACAATATATAAGCCTTCATCTTATAACAGATGAGAAACTACCTCAAAACCAATTGAGAAATGAAATGGCAGTTGTTTAACTGAAATCTGGGCACGCTCCTACATTTTTGGGCCATGTTTTCAGCACCATATTACAGGGAACGTTTTCCTAGCTTCCTGAGCTCTAAATTCCGTTTTGAAGATACCAATGGAAAAATTAGGATATGTAGATGTCAATTGACTATTCAAATGTGTAAAACGACCTCTCCAAGGTTGAGAAAAGTGAGTTTTCCCACAGACAGTGTTTTTTGGAAAAACCTGCAATTTTGGTTGCTAACAGGCTGAAAATAGAGGTATCTTAGCCACCGAAAGTCCTTGCTTTCGGTAGCTAACAATGCGATTTCAAAGCACCGTAAGCCACCAAAATTCCTGAAACCCCGATTTCGGCTTTCGGCTTTCGGGGAAATGGAGCAATGGTCAAAATCTTATGTTGGCCAAACCCCCGACTGTCGAAAACCCGAAATGGTGACGTGGCATTTATGTAAAACCTTGTTATAGAGATTTTATTTCCATTTATTGCATTCTTTTTGTACCTCCTCATGACTTGATTTCTGGGTAAAAGCGTATCTACACTTTCGACAGCTAAGGGCATATGAAACCTGAGATTTAAGCTACCCAAAGTCTGCACTTTCGGTAGCTAAACACTATAAAGTTTTTCCTCTTAAGCTACCGAAAGACAAAATTTTATTTGTTCCAACATAGGCTCCATCTAGGGATGGTGCTTTCCTGCAAAGCACCAAGAACAGTAGACCAAGTGCCTTCATCCATTGGGCGTCTTGAGATTATCCTTATCAAACGCTGAACCCTGTCACTTTGCTTGCACCTTTCCGAAACAAAAAACTGCTTATGCATTCATTGGGCTATGGAGTCATAATGTCTTAAATCAAAACCATACAGGATGCCAAACTGAATTGGAAACATTCTTAAAACCACTATTGTACTCTAATGCTCAAAGTCAAGCTTATTTATTACATCACCTACTCTAACTACTAAAATATTCCTGCTGAATCAAATGATACAAAAATGCCAATGCAGCCAATCCAATAACTGTCTACTTATTTGAAATTTGCTCACACTTTCTTTGAGCAGGTTGAAAAAGGAAACTGACAACTCCCATCTGAAATGTTGTTGATCATGAATTTTCAAACTTTCCTTGATTCCTGTGAAAAAATATCCAGGATATAGGGTGCTCCTCCATTAAATGAATCTAAAAGGTCAGCAAAAGGATCCTGAAAAATTGTGTGGTCCTAAGGTTTTAAATAACAAGATTCATCAAAGACTATTGCGTGCTCCAATTTATTTTGCTCAGGATCATCCTCAAAGAGGATATCCAAACATACTTCATTTGATATGGCATCTGTTTGAAGATCGTCATTCCCCCATGAAAAACTTACAACAAATTGTTTTAGAGAAACAATATTATAATCATCATTGTACTTATCATAATTAGGTTCAACAGATAACTCATAAGTGTCATGAGTCAGACAAATGTTCGAAATATCGACTGTGGATTCCTCAAGCATGGGAAATTCTGGTTCTTTCTCTGGCATGATGTCTATCTCAGATTCATACTCCTCCAAATCATAGTTTAAAACATCTTTGAACAACAAACTTCTTTCAAGACTATTAAATGTGACAACCCTATCCTCTTCATGAAACAAAAGAGGGCTTACAAGATGATTTCCTGGATGGAAATCATCATCATAAATGGGTTCATTAACTTCTTATAAAGTTTTATCAAACACATGACTGCCATTATTTAAAATCAGATTTACATTTACAGAAATGGAAGAAGTCTGACTCTCATATCTGGGACTGTGTGAACACTGCAAATCTGTATAAGCAAGGGTTGTAACATGACTATGTAGGAGCAGATCTATTTCTTCTTCAGTCAAAGGAGAAGGTGGTCTCTGTATTTTCTAGATAAAACAACAATTATTTCCTTTCTCTTCTACAGGTTGGCTGTGACGTTGAATGTCTTCTTCTTGAATATGTCCACAAGAGCTATCATATCCAACTTCTTTATGAGCCATCTATTCCTCATACTGATCATCTTCATCAACTTGAGAAATTTCTGATATTTCTTCCTCCTCTTCAAGAGGATTTGTTTGATCTTTTTGTCTTATAAATTCTATATTACAACAATCTTCAAAAAGTATTTCAGCTGAGTAGATTCTTTTACAATGTTGATGAAAAAGTATGTGAAAATGTTTCAATGAAGGAATATTGGAATGGGGTAAAGCTTTATACTAGATTCTAGCATCTCTTTCCAATGAAAACATAAACAACCTCATGAGGATATCTTCATGTTGTATATTTAATTCATCCATGAGCTTGTGGAATTCAAACAAGCGATGAGCGGGATTTTCGTCCGCATATTCTCCAAATTTAGGAAGGACACCTTCCCAAACTTTAATGTCTGGAACAGTGTTTGGAAAACCATAAACATTTGTAAAGTCTAGAGGAGCAAACCTTGCAGCAATCCGAGTAGTGAACGAATTCAACATTTTGAGACCAGTGGTGTCGCCAGTAAATCATGTAGAGTCTTCGAACCAAGGAGTCGCAAAGTGAATGATCACAGCCAATTGAATGCCTATCCCTTGTTCACCATCAAGAGATAGATCTAAACTTTGGTCGTATCCCAGGGAAGATCACTTTGTCCTCCATCCCCGGCAAGCTACGCCAGAAAATGTTGTTGCAAGAGTTAACTCTAGGTTTTAGTAGAGCCAAGACTTAGCAAATTTTTAATGAGATAATAAATCAATGCTCAAAACTTGACTTGGGTTGCTACAAGACAATCCCTGAGGTAATCTGAAACCTTCTTTAGATTGTATTTCTAACCTAATACACTCAGAGAGGGCTCTCTCAATAGCTAAAGGCTCTATACTCAAAGAATATTCAGTAATCACAGTAAGAAGGCCAGATTTCTTATAAGACAAGATATTTTGATAAGGTTGGTGGTTACACAGATTTGGAAAGGCCTACAGGGTGACGGATTCAAGTGAAAACCAAAGAAAAGGGGTAATAGGAATGATCGTGTTACTTGAGGGAAATGAGGCAAAGTAAGTCTATCTTTTAGCAATCGATAATCAAGATATGGTAGAATAAAAGAAAAGGAAAAGACCATCATAGTGAAAGCATCTAACAAGGATGAATTTTCACTACAACTTTAGAGGAAAAAGACTAGAGGCTAATAACTTGGTGCAGAGCACTAATCTTGAGCGAATTCTGACTAGTAATCATTGAAACACAACATATATCAACCGTGTGTAAGGAGCATGCAAAATGAATTCCAAACAAATTTTAACTCGTTTGATAAAAGAATAGATAGACAATATGAATGTAACAAGACGAAGAACAAACTGAAGGAATCAACCTTGATGAATCTCACATATCAAGTGAACACATGTTTCCAACATTACGCTATTCCGGATCTTCAAAATATC
>ML815946.1:0-13136 GCA_009831015.1 Picea engelmannii | reverse complement strand
CCCCCTTTTTTCTCATCAAAGAGATATACAATATATAATCCTTCAGCATATAACAGATGAGAAACTACCTCAAAACCAACTGAGAAACGAACTGGCAGTTGTTGAACTGAAATCTGGGCATGTTCTGATATTTTTGGGCCATGTCTACAATGCCATATTTTGGGCACTTTTTCCTAGCTTCCCAAGCTCTAAATTTGGATCTGAAGATACCACTAGAAAGCTTAGGATATGTAGATGTCAATTGACTATTCAAATGTGTAAAACGACCTCTCCAAGGTTGAGAAAAGTGAGTTTTCCCACAAGAATTTGTTTTTGGAAAAACCTGCGATTTCGGTGGCTAACAGACCGAAAATAGGGGTATCTTAGCCACCGAAAGTCTTGGATTTCGGTAGCTAACAATGCAATTTTAGAGCACTGTAAGCCACTGAAAGTCTTGAAACCCCGATTTCGAATTTCAGGTTTCGGGGAAATGGAGCAATGGTCAAAATCTTATGTTAGCCAAACCCCCGACTATCGAAAACCCGAAATGGTGACGTGGCATTTATGTAAAACCTTGTTATAGAGATTTTATTGTCATTTATTGCATTATTTTTGTACCTCCTCATGACTTGATTTATGGGTAAAAACGCATCTACACTTTCGGCAGCTAAGGGCATATGAAACTTGAGATTTAAGCTACCGAAAGTCTTCACTTTCGGTAGCTAAATAGTATAAATGTTTTCCTCTTAAGCTATTGAAAGCCAAAATTTCAATATTTTCCAACATAGGCTCCATCTAGGGATGGTGCTTTCCTGCAAAGTGCCAAGAATAGTAGACCAAGTGCCTTCATCCATTGGGCATCCTCAGATTATCCTTATCAAACATTGAACCCTGTCACTTTGCTTGCACGTTTCCGAAACAAAAAACCGCTTATGCATTCATTGGGCTATGGAGTCATAATGTTTTAAATCAAAACCATACATGATGCCAAACTGAACTGGAAACGTACTTAAAACCACTATTGTACTCTAATTCTCAAAGTCAAGCTTATTTATATACATCACCTACTCTAACTACTGAAAAATTCCCACTGAATCAAATGATACAAAAATGCCAGTGAAGCCAATCCAATAATTGTCTACTTATTTGAAATTTGCTCACACTTTCTTTGAGCAAGATGAAAAAGGAAACTGACAACTCTCATCTGAAATGCTGTTGATCGTGAAATTTCAAACTTTTCCACGATTGCGTGGTCCTGAGGTTTTAAATAACAAGCTTCATCAAAGACTATTGTGTGCTCCAATTTATTTTGCTCTGGATCATCCTCAAAGAGGATATCCAAACATCCTTCATTTGATATGGCATATGTCTGAAGATCATCATTCCCCCATGAAAAACCTGCAACAAATTGTTCTAGAGAAACAATATTATAATCATCAGTGTACTCATCATATTTAGGCTCAACAGATAACTCAGGAGTGTCATCAGTCAGACAAATGTTCAAAATATCGATTGTGGATTCCTCAAGCATGGGAAATTCTGGTTCTTTCTCTTGCATGATGTCTATCTCAGATTCATACTCCTCCAAATCACAGTTTAAAACATCTTTGAACAAAAAACTTATTTCAGGACTATTAAATGTGACAACCCTATCCTCTTCATGAAACAAAACAGGGCTTACAAGCTGATTTCCTGGCTAGAAATCATCATCATAAATGGGTTCATTAACTTCTTGTAAAGTTTTATCAAACACATGAATGTCATTATTTAAAATCAGATTTACATTTACAGAAATGGAAGAAGTCTGACTCTCATATCCGGTACTGTGTGAACACTGCAAATCTTCATAAGCAAGGGATGTAACATGACTATGTAGGAGCATGTCTATTTCTTCTTCAGTCAAAGGAGAAGGCGGTCTCTATATTTTCTGGATAAAACAACAATTATTTCATTTCTCTTCTATAGGTTGGTCGTGACGTTGAATGTCTTCTTCTTGAATATGTCCACAAGAGCTATCATATCCAACTTCTTTATGAGCCAACTCTTCCTCATACTGATCATCTTCATCAACTTGAGAAATTTTTGATATTTCTTCCTCCTCTTCAAGAGGATTTGTTTGATCTGTTTGTCTTATAAATTCTATATTACAACAATATTCAAAAAGTATTTCAGCTGAGTAGATTCTTTTACAATGTTGATGAAAACGTATGTGAAAATATTTCAATGAAGGAATACTGGAATGGGGTAGATCTTTATACCAGATTCTAGCATCTCTTTCCAATGAAAACATAAACAACTTCATGAGGACATCTTCATGATGTATATTTAATTCATCCATGAGCTTGTGGAATTCAAACAAGTGATGAGTGGGATTGTCATACGCATATTCTCCAAATTTAGGAAGGACATCTTCCCAAACTTTAATGTCTGGAACAGTGTTTGGAAAACCATAAACATTTGTAAAGTCTAGAGGAGCAAACCTTGCAGCAATCCGATTCGACATTTTCAGACCAGTGGAGTCACCAGTGAATCATGTAGAGTCTTCAAACCAAGGAGTCACCAGGTGAATGATCACCGCCAATTGAATTCCTATCCCTTGTTCACCATCAAGAGATTGATCTAAACTTTGGTCATATCCCAAGGAAGATCACTTTGTCCTCCATATCCGACAATGATGCCATAAAATGTTGTCGCAAGAGTTAACTCTAGGCTGTAATAGTGCCAAGACTTAGCACATTTATAATGAGATAATAAATCATTGCTCGGAACTTGACTTGGATGCTACAAGCCAATCCCCGAGGTAACCTGAAACCTGCTTTAGAGTGTGTTTCTAACCTAATACACTCAGAGAGGTCTCTCTCAATAGCCAAAGGCTCTTTACTCAAGGAATATTCAATAATCATAGTAAGAAGGCCATATTTCTTATGAGACAAGATATTTTGATAAGGTTGGTGGTTGCACAGATTTGGAAAGGCCTATTGGGAGATGGAGTCAAGTGAAAACCAAAGAAAAGGGGTAATATCAGTGATCATGTTACTTGAGAGAAATGGGGCAAAGTAAGTCTATCTTTCAACAATCGATTATCAAGATATGGTAGTAGAAAAGAAAAGTGAAATACCATCACAGTGAAAGCATCTAAAAAGGATGAATTTTCACTACAACTTTAGAGGAAAAATACTGGAGGCTAATAACTAGGTGTAGAGAACTAATCTTGAGCGAATTCTGACTAGTCATCATTGAAACAAAACACATATCAACCGCGTGTAAGGAGCATGAAAAATGAATTCCAAACAAATTTTAACTCGGTTGATAAAAGAAGAGATAGACAATATGAATGTAACAAGATAGAGAACAAACTGAAGGAATCAACCAAGATGAATCTCACATATCAAGTGAACACATGTCTCCAGCATTACGCTATTCTAGATCTTCAAAATAACTCAGTTTTCAATAGAATCCCTCTTCAAAAGAGCCCCCCCCCCCTTTTTCTCATCAAAGAGATATACAATATATAAGCCTTCAATGTATAATAGATGAGAAACTACCTCAAAACCGACTAAGAAACGAACTGGCAATTGTTTAACTGAAATTTGGGCACGTTTTGACATTTTTGGGCCATATCTGCAGTGCCATATTATGGGGAACTTTTTCCTAGCTTCCCAAGCTCTAAAATCGGATTTGAAGATACAACTATAAATCTTAGTATCTGTAGATGTCAATCGATGATTCAAACGTGTAAAATGACTTCTCCAAGGTTGAGAAAAGTGAGTTTTCCCACAGGCAATTGTTTTTGGAAAGACCTGCGATTTCGGTGGCTAACAGGCTGAAAACATGGATGTCTTAGCCATCGAAAGTCCTGGATTTTAGCAGCTAATAGTGCACTTTCAGAGCGTCATAAGCCATCGAAAGTTCCGAAACTCCGATTTTGGGTTTCGGGGAAACGAAGCAATGGTCAAAATCTTATGTCGGCCAAACCCCTGATTGTCGAAAACTTGAAATGGTGACGGGACATTTATGTAAAACCTTGTTATAGAGATTTTATTGTTGTTTATTGCATTATTTTTGTACCTCCTCGTGACTTGATTTATGGGTAAAAATGCATCTACACTTTCGGCAGCTAAGGACATATGAATCCTGAGATTTAAGCTACCAAAATTTTGCACTTTCGGTAGCTAAACACTATAAATGTTTTCCTCTTAAGCTACTGAAAGACAAAATTTCAATATTTGTTCCAACAACCCATATGCCCAAAAACATATAGTAGGCACTAATCTTCTCCCAATAGTCAATCACAAAACTCAAAATTCAATCTTTATTTTATATTTTAGGGTTAAATTAGGGTTTAATAAGAACAATATATTTATTTTCAGCCATAGTAAAGCTAGACGTTTTGGTATGTGTGCATGTATTTCACTTGAAAATCATCCTTAAACCATAAAATTATCTCGTTGGTTTACTTCAGCCTAATTAGGGCTGGACATATAGTGTTTCTTAGATATTGTGTTCATGTATAATTCCAGATTTTGTTAGTTATCTAAGACCCTAATTTAATCCATTATTTTATCCCTAATTTTCATTGGCTTATTTTTTGTTCAAGGGCTAGAATTATTGTTGTTGTTATAACTTATCTTGTTGCTATAATTTATTACTTTTCATACAAGTTTTGCAACAACCCTTAGTCTTTTCTTGATATCTAGTGTTAGGGGATCACCTTGCATCAAATATTGACTTGAAAAACATTCTAAACCTACCCTATAGTGCCTCAAACCGAATCTAGTATTGACTTGTAATATCCACCTAAACCCTAATCTGTTTGACATATCTCATTGGTGGTATTTGGTATATGCATAAGAGGCCTTAGAATTGATTGTGTCTTGCATTTGGAGTCATAAGTCCCACCACATAAACTTCCCTTGTGTTAGATTCAATCCTTTACTAAAACGAGGGAAGTTGTTGAATAGGTGACAATGGTGACATCTTCTCATGTTCTATTAATCTTGGCACCTTGTGAATGCTTTTCACTGAGGTGCTAAATTGTTTGGTAACATGAGGTAAATGGAAGTTAAAAAAAGGAATCTAAAAAGGATGTTAATTCCATAATTTTGTTATAGTGTTATTATCTTGAACAATTGCTTTTCCAATAGGATCAAAGCTAGTAGGAATTGTTCTCAATGATTGATTAATAAAATGACTATTCATGGGACCTAGGATGGGATTGAATTTGTTACGAAAAGGATAAAGTCTAGTATGTGTTGTTCTCAAAGATTAATAAATATAAGGACCATCTGTTGATGCTTGATTTGGGGTGAATTTATTATGCAAATGATTAGGGGCATTAAATGCCATTCTCAAGGACTAATCAATATTGGACATAGAGCTAGAGCTAGGGGTGGAGTGATATTTATTAAGGCCTTGTTATCGCAAAGATTGTAGGTTGATCTAGAGCCTTGTGCAATTGAAACCAATGGACAACACACCAGGACAATACCCACTGTCACCTCAGGAAAAGTCTCGGGTGAACCCTGGGGAAAAATAATAGAAAAGTCTAGAAAGGCCTTAGGAGATCACGATACAAGGTCAAGGATGGTCTAAAGGATATGAATCAATGAGGTAAATGTGAAGGTAAGGGTAAACAGGAAATCACCTGCAATATAATGTCAATTATACCAAGTATATATGAAATCCAAGACCAATATGTTAACCCTACCAATGATCACTAATATGAATGTAAGAATCTCAAGCATGTAAGTTTTAAACCTCCGAAGTAAAGCAATGCATATAGATCTTAAGCAATACAGAAATTAATCAATGGCTTATACACAGAGTACACAAAGATTTTATACCGGAAACCCTCAATCGGGAAAACCTTTCTTATATTCATTATATTCAATTTCACCATTCATCATACAATATATACAATGTTTTTAGGTATTCCGTAGATACCAAAACCCTAATCCCTTAATCTAAGATTAATTTACAAAACCGCTAAAAATAGCAAAATCCATAGTTGTCGTATCTGACGTGCCCACAGACACACACATGCAAAGAATATAACACATACCCAACATTCTCCCACTTGTTGTTTTCTTTGCATCCAGGGGTCCAGGGGATTATGTAGTCAACAATCCAGGGCAACAATGCCCATTGTTACTCTACACTAGGAGAACTTTTCTGTGCTCACAGACTTTGTCAATGAATCTGCAATATTCTTCAAAGTGTCAACCTTTTCCAGTAACACCTTCTTTTCCTCAACCACGTCTCTCACAAAGTGATACTAAACATCAATATGCTTTGTCTTCGAATGATAAGCTGGGTTCTTTGCCAGGAATATTGCACTCTGACTGTCACAATCTAATCTCACTGCTTGTTGTACCAACCCAATACCTGAACACAATCTTTGTAACCATACTGCTTCCTTGATTGCATGAGTGGCTTCCATGTATTCAACTTCTGTAGTTGAGAGTGCCACTACAACCTTTCTTTTGCTCATCCAACTGATTGCTCCTCCAAATAGGTTAAACACATACCCTCTTGTAGATCTTCTATGATCCAGATATCCAGCGCAGTCTGCATCAACAAAGCCATGTATGTCCACCACTCTGTCTAATCCCGGTCTTCCTTGGTAGCACAATCCATAACTAGTGGTTCCATGAAGATACTTGAAGACCCTTTTTACTATTGTCCAATGCTCCTTCCCTGGTTTTGACATATACCTGCTCAAAACTCCCATTGCATGTGCAATGTCCTGTCTAGTACAAACCCTTGCATACATCAAAATGCCAACTGCACTGGCATATGGAACATGGGACATGTCCTCTTCTTCTTCCTGTGTCTTGGGACACTAATCTGTAGATAACTTTACACCTATAGGAATAGGAACCTTGACCGGTTTACTTCCATGCATATTAAACCTTTGCAATATCGTCTCAACATATTTTCTTTGATTCTACCAGAGTTTCTTGTTTGCATGATCTCTTTTAATCTCCATTCCTAGAATGAAGTTAGCAGCATCGAGATCCTTCATGTCAAATTCGGAGGATAGCTGCGATTTCACCTCCTTGATAACATCCATGTTATTTCCTACCAACAACATGTCATCAACATACAACACTGCATAAATGAAGTGATTACGAACCTACTTGGAATATACATAGTGATCAACCCCGCTTCTTACAAATCCCAATCCAAGGATGTATGTGTCAAACTTTTGGTACCACATCCTAGGTGATTTCTTCAAACCATATAGTGACTTCTTTAGCTTATAGACCAGCTCTTTCTTTCCCTTCACTACAAAGCTTTCTAGTTGCTTCATGTAGATTTCTTCTTCTAGATCCCCATGTAGGAATGTTGTCTTCACATCCATCTGTTCCACTTCAAGATCAAAAGCAACAACAATAGATAAAATAAATCTAATAGAAGTTAACTTAGCAACAGGAGAAAAAATCTCACCAAAGTCAATTCCCTCTACCTGGGAATAACCTTTTTCTACTAACCAAGCTTTGTATTTCTCCACTTTACCTTGTGCATTAAACTTCTTCTTGAATAACCACTTGCTACCAACCAATTTTCTTCCAGCTGGCAACTCAACTAAATTCCATGCCTCATTCTTATCCAAGGCATCCATTTCTTCAACCATGGCCTTCTTCTAGAGTTTACTATCCTTTAAATTCACTGCTTCCCTGATAGTTATGGGATCATCATCAGTAATAGATAAAGCAAAATTGGAATGAAAATCAGGTAGGCTATACCTTTCTGGTTTCCTTCTATCTCTCACTGATCTCCTCAATATTGGGGTATGAGGTTCTTCTTCTTGTTCTTATGCTTCCTCTTCTTCAGATGATTCATATTTCTCATCATCCAACTCAAGCTCTATTTTCTCAGGTTCGTCTTGCATTGGTGGGAATTCCTGTTTGGACACACCTTTTACCTCTCTGAAAACAACATCTCGACTGTAAACAGTTTTCTTGGTTTCTGGGTTCCAAAGCTTATAACCTTTCACACCATCTTTATAACCAATAAAGATACACTTTTCAGCTTTATTATCCATCTTACTCCTATTTTCCTTTGGAACATGTACATAAGCATCACAACAAAACACTCTAAGATGTTGAAGAGAGGGTTTCTTTCCAGACCATACCTCGTGTGGAGTTTTAACATCCAACGCTGATGACGGTGATCGATTGACAAGGTAACAAGTTGTACCCACTGCCTCTGCCCAAAATTCTTGTCCTAGCTCGGCACCGCTGAGCATGCTCCTTGCTTTTTCCATCAGTGTCTTGTTCATCCTTTATGCAACTCCATTCTGCTGAGGAGTGTATGGAGTATTCTTCTGCCTTTCTATACCACACTTATTATAGAATTCTTCGAATTCATTTCCACATAATTCTCCACCATTATCTATTCTCAATACCTTTATTTTCTTCTCTGTCTGATTTTCTACCAGAGCCTTAAACTCTTTGAATTTATCAACTACCTCATATTTCTTTCTAAGAAAATAAATCCATGTGTTCCTTGAAAAATCATCTATGAATGAAACATAATACACAGATTTACCTAGGGATGGAACAAGAACAAGTCCAAACACATCACTGTGTATCAACTCTAAGATCCCCTTTGCTCTTGTAGCACCATATGGGAATCTTACTCGATTCTGTTTACCATATATGCAATGTTCACATAAATCAAAATCTAGAGTGCAATTAGACATACCTTCAACCATACCTTTACCGTGTAGTGTTCAAAGGCCCTTTTCTCCAATATGCCCCAGTCTTTGATGCCATAGCATGGTCTTCTTTTCTGGGACAGTATTGGTCTTGTCTCCTTCATTACTCTGCTCAAGGACAACATAACTGTTACACCCATTAGTATGAGTGCTTCCCACCAATTTGTATAGAGTTCCACAACGAACTCCCCTCATCAACACCATTTCTCCTCGTACCATCTTGCAAGTGTTCTTTTCAAATACAGTTTTCACTCCTGCATCACCCAACTTGCTTACAGATATTAGGCTCATGGCTAGTTTTGGAATGTGTAGAACCCCAGGGAGAGTTCTAATCCTTCCATCGTTTAGCAGCAACTTAACCCTTCCACGTCCCAAGATTTTTTCTATCGAGTCATCTCCTAGGAATACATCACCACCATCATATTTTTCATATTCAGAGAACCACTCCCTGTGAGGAGTCATATGGTATGACGCACCCGAGTCGATCAACCATACATCACAGTGTGCATGTGTACTTGTAGATGCTAGGTAAACATCACCTCCTTCTTCAGTGGAGGTTTTTGCCTCTGTGGAAGAGATACTATCAGATCCCTTTGGTTTTTCAACCTTCTTAGACTTGCAATCTTTCTTATAATGCCCTATTTTACCACACTTCCAACATTTCCTCAAATATTTTCCTAGAGACTTAGATCTGCCTGTAGATTTAGATCTCCACCCTGAAGGCTTACCAGGGTTCCTGTCTTGGGTACGCCCTCTTACAAATAAAGCATTTGTGTTGTGACCATCCATGCTTTTTCTCCTCATCTCTTTAGATAACAAGGATGCAACTACATCCTCATACTTCAATGTAGATTGAGTGGTACTACCTATTGCTACAACTAGATTATCCCAGGAGTCTGGAAAAGAACATAACAAAGCAATACACTTATCTTCTTCTGCAATCGTAATATTAAAAGAGCCAAGTTGACTTACCAAAGTATTTAAGGAATTTAGATGTTCTGTCACAAAATCTCCATCTTCCATCCTAAGATGATACAACTTATTTCGAAGAAACGATTTGTTTACCAGGGACTTTGATTGATACAAATTTCCCAACTTATCCCATAGTTTCTTGGCTGTAGAGTCTCCTGAGACATTCAACAACACCGAATCTGCCAGGCAGAGTCGAATAGTACTCCTTGCTCTTCTGTCCAACTTGTCCCAATCTTCCTTTGACATACCAATAGTTGGTGTACTAGTAGTTTGTGTACTAGTAGGTTGTGTACCAGTATCCTGTGTGCTAGTAGATGGTGTACCAGTAGCCTGTGTACCAGGATCCACAACGATCAATTGTTCTTTGTCTATAAGAAGGTCCTCCATCTTGATCTTCCATAGCTCAAAGTTTTTACTGTTGAACTTCTTTATCTCGATTCTAGATGAGCTCACCATTCCTCTTTCTATACTCAAATCTCCACTGCAAAAGCTCCCACTAAACCAGGTTTATCACAGACCCAAGATAAACTTGATCTATCAAGACCGAGCCAAACCCTCAAGAACAAAGGCGTCCCTCTGAAGCCAAAAACAAGCTTTGATACCACATGTAAGTTTTAAACCTGCAAAGTAAATCAATGCATATAGATTCTTAAGCAATACATAAATTAATCAATGGCTCATACACAGAGTACACAAAGATTTTATACCAGAAACCCTCAACCAGGAAAACCTTTCTTATATTCATTATATCGAATTTCACCATTCATCATACAATATATACAGTGTTTTTAGGTATTCCGTAGATACCAAAACCCTAATCCATTAATCCAGGATTAACTTACAAAACCACTAAAAATAGTCGTATCTGATGCGCCCACACACACACACATTCAAATAATATAACACTTATCCAACAAAGAAACAAGTGACCATAATTTTGTATTAGATCAATGTTAGAGTTGGTCAAATAAATGCATGTACCCAACATGATTAGGCAAAGAGGGTCCTCACAGGAGTGTCAGGTTGTTGTAGCCCTCAAATATACCTAAGAGGTTCTCAAGTGACCCCAGTATGAGAGAGTAATCTTCCTGAATGTTGTTTTTGGTGCACTGCAACAACAAGACGACCAATAGGTTTGCTCAGTTGTTTCAAGGATTCTAGGCGGTCTCCAAGATAGGAGCACAATCAGTATTAGTGTCGTCTCAGGAACAACCATTCGACAAGAGCCTCTCTATATACATATAAGTACGTCGAAGCGACCGTAGTATTCTAATATACATCAAGGTATGTGAGAGAACTACAAGCCCTCAGGATGCAACACTGGCAAAGTAATGACCACTCCTACGTTTATAGATGCCCAAAAATGTCTTTTCTAAGACCCCCGGAAAATAAATCCCACTTAGATGATTGTTCAATTAAGCACTTAGATAGAATTGCAAACAAAAGAAAGGTAAATCACTTTAATGAAAATACCAAATGCAACAAGCGATTCAAACAGTGATAGAAATTACTGGAAATTCACTTGAATATAGCTCTTCCTAAAGAAAGGAGACTTTTAGCAATTGAAATATCAAGCTTTGAAAGCTATCTTAACCAAGGAATGATTTCTTAAAAATGATAAAGCACTTCAAAATGAATGAGATATATTCTGACACTCAACCACCACAACTTTTTCAACAAGCTAGTTCCAATTCCACAATTTTCCACAAAAGACACTTAGCAATGAACCATAGATTTGTTTGAAGCAAACATCAGATTTATGGGTTGTTATATAAGACAGAAATCGATATTCAATATTTCTCAAATTTAGCCAACAAGTTCAGATTTTGTTTGCCACAAAACTTGAGATGAAGTTGCAATTTAAACCCAATACTTAAGAGGTGGTTTTAGGATACTTTTTAGGCACTTTCTAACAATTAACCAAATCTGAGATATGATTTGCAGAAGTGATTTATCAGAGATATCAGATCTTAAATGTCAATATAATACTCCCAAAACAATCCCAATACATTCAAAAGAAAACCCCCCAAGTAATCAACAATTTTTTCAATGAGTGAGGTATGATCTTAGAAGGTTTTGGAGAACTTTAAGAGTTATAACCAGATCTGAAATATAAATTTGCAGCAGAGAAAACAACTTCAAATTCCACTAAAAAGATTTTTGAAACTAGCTAGAACACCCTAGGAATACTACCCAAATGTTAGAAACAAGAACTATCTAAAATTAGGCTCTAAAAGTTAATCAAATGCAAGTTGTCCTAATTGTTATTTTTATGCATAAAAATCCCTAATGGCTATAGATTTTAACCATGTCCCTACATAAATTTAATCATCCAAAATGAAAACTAAATATCTAGAATGTTAGATCTAAGCATGACCTACAAAACCCATATGTTATTTTCCTAAAACTAGTTGGAAAAATGCTAAAACTAGAAATCTAGGGAAAGAAAAATGAAAGAGGAAAAAGTGAGAATGAGGGTTTAGAAAATGGGGAGGCTAGAGGACCCAAAAAAATCTCCCCAAGGGCAAGGTGGCTTTCCCTAAGGGTGTGAATGTAGCCGCAAAATAAAAAATCCAATTCAATATTTTTCCATGTCTCACAATGCAAGTGTTTTACTCTCTCCAATGTAGATCAGTGCCTTATTCTCTTGGGAAATGGAGTAAAAAAGGCTTGGAAAATAAGTAGAATATGTTGAAGTGAATCTCCCTTGATGTTTGTAGCTTTCCACTATCATGAAAGAGGGTTAGAAGAAAAATTGTCTAGCTCACAAGAGGTCTTCAAAAGAGTGGATATAACCTGCAAAAGGGTTGTTAGTTTTACCTAGTCCCTAGTACAAGAAAACATCCAAGAAACAACTCTCAAGAGGTGTATTTTATTAGCTATTTCTTGAAAAATATTTCCTTTAGGTCCAAAATCATTCAATGAACACTTAGAAGCAATATAAAGTAGATCTCACCAAAAATTTACTTGAAGTAGATAGCATGAGCATACAAAAGAAAGATCCACCACACCAATATCTCCAAGCATCCACCACAAAACCCTCCAAGAAAAACATATCACATCAAGACATCCAGAGAAGACCCATAGCGCACCATTGGAAAAATAGCATGATAGTATTGAGGAGTATCACCAAAAAAAGTCTCCAAATGAAATATCAAGTGATGGATTTATAATCCTCCACTCACTTGGATTTGTCCACAAAATAACCAATTCTAGGGTTATCCCCTAAAATATTCAAGTTTTGTCCACTTATTAATCTAGGCTAAAGATTTCCTAAACAAAATAATAATAAAATCCCTTTATAAATATTTAATCCACCTATGGATTATCCACAATAAATATTCCAATTTAAATAAAAATACCACTATAATTAATTTATCAATTTATCCCCTTTCAAAAATGATTTTGACATCTTTGAGCATGGAATTTGGGTAAGAGGGGATTTTATAATAAAAATAATGTG
>ML815945.1:61966-91485 GCA_009831015.1 Picea engelmannii | reverse complement strand
CAAGAACAAAACGCAGAACTGATATCAAGATTGCAAATTCCAAAGTTTCTTCATTCACATTCAAAGGTATCATACTAGTCTATGGTTTAGAGTATTTATACAAGAGTTTTAAAACTAATAACGCTAATAAATCTCCTAAAGATTATTATCATATCCATAATATATTCTAGGAAGGTCGAATTCCCCCTTCAGATCCATAATATATGACCAAATCCCACGAAAATCTAAAATTTTCCATGATTTAAGGCTAAAACAGGGTATTTTCTGCTGAAGTGGCCCTGTTTGACCAGCGTTGACCAGACACCTGGAAGGCTCAGATCTCGAAGATGATAGCTCATCATCCATCCTTGTACATCAAGGATCATGGCCCAAGTCTCAGATTTTTCCCAGGTGTCCTACAAGTACACGAACCTAGGAGCAATTACGGGACTTAGTCAAATCCTGTAATTTCTGATAAATTTTCAATTTTAATGCCAAAAATTAGAAAACTCAATTCTTAAGCTAAAGAATGATAAATATACCTTGCATAAGTTGTTTTATGGAAAATATGGAATGAAATGGAGGCAAAATGGATGGTTATAGAGGCAAAAGTGTAGTTTTTAGAGTAAAAAGGAAGCATAAAAATGTACTCAACATACAGTTCGAAAAAAATTCATGTGGCATAGCTCAGTTAGATGTTGGTTATGTTACAATATGTTCCACAGAGAGAGAAGAAAAATTTCTCTGGCGTAGCGTGTCCTGACATGGATGGTCGGGGATGTTAAAATATGGTATCAGAGCTACATTTTTCAACACTGAGCCTGGATGTGTCGAACAAGTTGAGTTGAAGCGAAATTTCACAGAGGATTTATTTCGAAGTGGCCAAATTTCGAGTTGTAGAGCGTCCAACTACAATATGGTACCTAAATTGAGAAATTCGGCCATGTAGTGAGATATTCCTGATTTAATATCTGTTCTAGCAAATTCAAACCTGGAATTGGTCGAATTTGAAGTTACAGTGAAGCCATGACAGTTGGAGCCAGATTAATAAATAAAATTCTCAATTTGTGAAGTGCTTTTGGGGAAATTCGTTCTAGAAATGTCAACCCACAACGATTTGTTGTTGTAGAGGTTGAATTGGTGTTATCGAGGTGAAATTGAATGAATTTTTTGGTTGTAGAATGCCTATGGTAAATTGGGGAAAAAGTTAGGAAAAAGCCCCGATTTCTACAGCGGAATTCACGAGGATTTGATGCACATAAAGGTGAATGTGCACAGGTGGACGCACTAAAAATGTATGATGCGCAGTGAAAACTTGTGATAGGTAAAATTCGGCACTGAACGTGCTAAATTTCGGTGTCGCGCGAAAAAATGTTAGTGTGTGGGTGTGCGCGCTAAATTTGGTACTGCGCAGAAAAATAGTGGTTTTCTGGTGCGTTCGCTAAATTTTGGCACTGCGTGGAAAAATGTTGGTGTGCGGGTGCATGCTCTAAATTTGTCATTGCGCAGTGTGCATATGCATAAGAAGTGTGCAAGGTTTGGACAATCATAATAATGGTGCGCGTGGTGTGCACAATATTGTCATAGTGTAATGGAGTTTGGCAGTTGCGCGCACAATGTGAGTATATGTTGTCGCACGACAATTTAGTGAATGGTGTGAGTAGAGTATTGGTGTTTAGTGGAGTGTACTAAAATCTGGCATGGTGAAGCATGAAAAGTAAAATGTGCATGGAATAATAGTGCACGATACAAAAAAACTGCATGCAACATGTAATAGAGAAAGAACCAAAATTGCGCGCGGTGGATATTGATACGTGACATAAAAGTAGTGCGTGCAAGTTATTGGCGCAAGAGATAAGTGATACACAGTGGTTTTAAAGTGAGTGAAGAACAATTTACCTTGTGTTTTTGTTGTGCGTGGTGAATATGGGTTTACAGGTTGATATATGTGTGCGCGAAGTTGTTTGAAGGGTGAAAAACAACAGAAAACCAGTTATTTTCTGCGACATTTTATATCATTTGAACGTCATCTTTTTGCAATGAGTTTTTGAGGGCCTTAAGAGATTTTTTAACAACTCAAAAACCACAAGACAGAGGTGTACCAAAGTTACACTCTAATGGTGTAAACTATTCGTCAAACAAAGCTTTTTTGAGAAAGTTACAACCCAAACAATGGAGGGTAAATTTTATGACCCAACTAACTTCAAAGGGCCATAACTTTTTGCTCTGGAATCAGATTGAGGCACAGGAGAAGTCAATGGAAAGATATTGAACCATATAAGATAGTACCATAGCTGAATTAAATTTGTGAGAATGTTAAAGGTGTTTAATATGGAAAATAAGGTACCTGTAACATTCCAGACCAAAAACACAAATTGGCCTAGAACTTCAGCAGGCTGTAACTAGCAGCCCATAACCCAGAGTGAGGTGAAACTTGGAAAAAATGTCCATAATATGTTTATGAAGAAACCAAATTGACCTCCTATGAAATATGCAATCGATTAAGTGCAAGAATGCATAATTACAACGCATAATTGTGCCAAGTGGAAGTGTGAACAAAAAAATTAATGAGAAAATTTCAAATGACCATAACTTTCTACTCCATACTCGGAATTGAGCATATGAGAAGGCATTGGAAAGGTTTTGAACAATGGAATCTAAATATGCAACCATAAAATTTATCTAGGCATTGAAACTTTCAGGAAATCAGAAGAAAGTATTCTGATATATTATTGAACCAAAATGGTTCATATTTTTCATGAAATTGTTGAAACAGTTAGTCTGACAAAGTTTTGTTGGCTGCACATTTTGCAGAGTTAACAAAAACTAGATCATATAAATATTAGTGTAGAGTCCATAGGAATGGAAGAGGTACAGGGGAGTTACATTTAGGAAGATGAAATCAGAGGAATGGATGTCCATTTGGGCATTGAAGGAACAAATTCCAATGGACATGGAGGAGAAAAGGATGAAAACATGAATATGGTAGAGACCATTAAAAATTTGCAGAAGGATGTCCAAATCCATAAATATGATAATGAAAGGCTTATGAGAGCCAAGGAGCAGTAGGATGAGTTCAACATGAAGTTATTGGAGAGCTTGAACATAATAGAAAAGAATTTGGACAAGGAGAGTGGCTCAAGCAAATCGGAAAGTCACAAGTCTCCTAATGGGAAAAGAAGAACAAGAAGTGTTAGCAGACATCACCATCACTCCCCGAGACATTCCAATAAGAGATCACATAGTAGCTCAAGTCCCTCCCCTGTCAGAAAGCATAAAACGTCTGGGGTGGATGAATTGTGAGGAGAAATGAACAAAATCAAACCTCCTACATTTGATGGTGAGCATAAGAAGGATGAGGATGCAAAAACATGGTTGTTGGGCATGAGAAAGTATTTTCAATTGCATAATTATTCTTCTCATGCAGAAGGTAGAATTTCCATCTATTAACTCAAGGGAAAGGCATCCATGTGGTGGGATCATCTTGTGTAGGTGCAACACATTAAAGAAAAAAGTGTTACTTGGAGGGAATTCAAGGAGTATTTTGAGAAGAAATACTTGACTAAGAGATACTATGACAAGAAAATGAAATAATTCTTTGAAATCAAGCTTGGGAGTATGACCATGGATGAATATGGAAGAAGGTTTTTAGAACTGCTGAAGTATGTCTCTTTCATCAAGGATGAGACAGTTAAGATTCAAAGGTATTTGAGTGGATTGCCATCCTTCATTAGTGAAAAAACACATTATGATGATCCCAAGACATTGGAGGAGACCATAAGGTGAGATAAGTGCCTATATGATTAACAAAAAGTAAGGCCAACTTTCCAAAAAGCTCGGGAAGACAAAAAGAAGTTCAAGGTGGATCAAAGGAAGAAGGGATCTAAGCCACCATTCTTCAGAAATAATCCATAGGGAAAACAAAATTCTAGAGAACCCAAAACGATTGAGGTAGGGAGTCAAAGGCCAAGGCATACACCTATTCAATGTTGGGGTTGTAAAGGAGATCACATGTACAGAGATTGTTCTCACAGAGGTGAAAAAGGGAGAACTATTCACTATGTACAGCAAGATGAAACAATGGAGGACATGGGTAGAATTGTGTCAAGGATTTATGCAGCCCTGGACAACAAGCAAGCAAAGTATCATTCACACATGATTGAAGTGGAAGGTATGATCAACAACAAACCATTGCTATTTTAATTGATTCAGGAGCTAGTCATAGTTATATAGATCGTATAGGAGACTGATAGGAATCCTTGCTTCTATGCATTCTTTTTCTTTGAAGATCTTTGATAAGTTGATATCTCTATGATCATTTAGGGTTTCTTTCATTTGCAGTAGTACAATCTCTAATTCTATATGGGGTTCTGCCATGGTCTCAGTTTCATGACCTWCCTCAAAGTTTTCTTGTCTCATATTSATTCTGTCAAGCTTAGCAATCAATCTATGGAAATCTAAAACTTCATGGTCCATAGATTTACAACAAAGACAACTAGGCCTTCTTCCAGGGCATTCCTTAGCAAKATGTCCCGGTCTTTTGCAACTGTAACAAAGGATTAATCCTCTTTTTTTCTTAAATGATCCCCAACCTTTTCTGTACTGTGCACTAGGATCATAGTAGCTAACCTACAAAAAATTATTTCTAGGATCCYGCATCCATTTGTTAGTCCAAACATTCTTTCTATGCATAGGAATAACATATCTTTCATTATTTCTATCAGATCTACTCATATCAAACCTTCTCTCTTCTAGCTGTGCCCTAGTTTTCAGACTAGGATAACATTTATCAAACATACCTAGATCCATACTCTTGAAAAAAAAAAATCCACTAATCTTACTTTCAGCAGAGCACAAAGCTTCCAGATCTAAATCTTTTCACTATTCTTACCTTTAAAGCTTCTAGATCTAATTTTTTTTACTATTCTTACCTTTATCAGAGCACAAAGCTTCAATATTTTACCTCTTTTCTTCAGATCTGACTTCTCTTCTTAGCACATATATTTATAGTTCAAGTAGAATACTGCGCACTAAGGCAACAGATCTACGCACAAAGCTTTCTTTCTTTCCTTCAATTCCCAACAGTCACAGTTTCAAGTCCAGACAATGGAACCATTTGTTTCCATAGGGGAAAACCTAAGGTTCAACGCTAAAACAACGCACCAACAAAAAAATAACTACCAACCCTTTCGACAACACCTGCGAAGCAGATGAAGTCTCACCTGAGGTAGAGGCAAGGGTGGTTGCAGGAATCTAGTGTCTGCAACCTTAGCTGGGACACAGATCTGTGATTACAACACTTTAACAAAGCACTTAGCAGTTATAGTTCGTTAATATTCAGCCTTAGTTTACAACATAGCTAAACCCTAACAATAGATCAACGCAGTATTTATACAGATCCAATAGATTCAAGTACTAAGCATACCAACATAGATCAGATCTAGCATTTATTCACATTATTCATCCCTAAGCTACCATATTAGATCCTTCTAAGCATACATCAGTGCACTAAGCATTCAATCACATAGACAAGAGAACAACCAAAAAACACATAACAACCACAACATAGGATATACGTGGTTCAACCCCACCCTAGGGCTACGTCCACCAACTCTTCTTCTCTTTTATTATCTTCGGTCAATAAGCTACATGCACAGAGCCTTAAGATCGTACTCCGCAGATGACAAGAGATCTGTGCACTGCGCTAAATCCCCCTTCCTTGAATTACAACACAAAGCCTTCCACAGTCTCTTACAATCACTTGCACTTAGCTCTACAAGTCTCACACAATATGCACAAAGCAATTACAATCACCACTTGCACTTAGAAATTAACACTTAACACTTAACATCACATACTTGTCCCTCCTTCGATCACATAGATCGAACTACTTCCTACATCGCCTAGCTTTCTATTTATACATTACAAAATGGGCCTAAACATGGGTAAACCCATGGGCCAACATCCCCATTCCCTTTACATAAGCCCAAAGCCCAAAAATCCCTAAAAAGGGGCCGAGATCCCACGATATCTGCTTCGACTTGTGCTCCGTCTTCGACAGCTTGTCAAAGTCCCAAAAGTAGGTCAAACATGACCAAGGATCCTCAAAAATTGGTCAAGGGCCAACGTAGGTGTTGTATTTGTTCAATAAATATGGTTGCATGATCTACCTTGGTATGAGTGTAGGAGGAATCTGTCGGTGAAGGTGTAGCGGGAAGAGCTATATCAATGGGGAACAATGGATGGAATCCCAAGCACACCTAAAAATGGTCATGGCCAATAAATCTATGAAGGGATCTATTATAGCTATGTTGAACATATGGAAGACTATCATTCTATGTAAGGGAGAGTCCATCAATTGGACCATTAGGTAAGGGAGCATCAGGCACCAAGTCAGTGGAATGTTTGACTTGGCAATGTAGAGGCACTCTCGTAGGTGAAAAAATATATTTGTGTTCCTCTACAATCTTCTCGACCTTTTTCTGTTGTATAGAAAGGTCTTGGGTTGAGGTTGTGGTGGTTGTAGTGACCTTCTGTTCACCTTTTGAATGAACCATGAAGAAGGAAAACTTTGTGGAATGAGAGATTACTTTAAGATACTATTTTTCTAATATCGATGAAATGGCAGTAGTCATAACTACCTTTCATATTCTGTAGAGGTGAATCCCCATAGTAACAATGACACTATGAGGTCGAGACTCATAAAAAACATGATGTTTCCACATATATGGTTATCCTAAAATAACATCACAGACTTCAAGTGGGAAAACATCACACAATACTTCATCTTTGTAGGGCTTGATGTTGTATGATAGGCAACACTATTGGTTGACATGAAGGTCTCATAGCTGGCTTAACCAACCAATGGTGTATGGTTGGGGGTGTGGCATTGTCAACAAATTCAATCTCTTAATGACCTCGGTCGAGACCGAGTTATTTTTCTTCCCTCTATCAATAATGAAATGTAGTGGTGTCCCCTTCACCCACATATATGAATGGAAGAGGTGTTCCCCCTCATCAAGCTCCCTTGACTCGTCTAGTTGTATCTTTGTAGTTGCTATGGTAGCACTGTGTTCCACATCAATGATTTGGTTTCCATGTTCTAAATCAAAGTTTGATTCAGGGTTCGACTCCTTTTCTTTAAGATCAGACAACAATGATTTTTTCGAGTGACATTCATTAGTGTTGTGCCAAGGGATTTTGTGGAACTCACGCCACTTTCTAGTGTCCTTCTTCATCTTCTCATTACCCTTATTTTCCTGCATCTTGGACTGGATATATTAAGGTTGACCTTCCTTGCCATGTCCCTTGTTTTATGAGTTAGGGACACCTTTTCCATCCTTCTGTTGTTGCATATTTGTAGACCCAAACCCTCACTCATTTCATTGTTTAAATTTGATCTCAATTTTGACAACATATCGATAAGCATCTCTCAGTAATGATATTTCTAAGAAATCCATCTTTGTTTGGATGTACCTATGTAGGCCATTGTGGTACTTCAGAACCAAGTGTCTCTCAGAATCTTGAATACCCATATTTCAACATAGGGTATGGAAAATGTTGGTATACTCTAGCACTGCCTGGTCTCTCTCTTGATCCATAGTCGTTCATCTCATATACTAGTCATCATAGCTTCCAACATGGTATAACTCCTCCTTAAGGGAATCCACAAAGGCCACCCAAGTGGGTTCTCTCCCAAATGACATATATTCATCTGCAGTATGCCTCTCTTAGTAACTTTCCAACCAAAATTTGACATGGGGAAGGGATTTAAGGAGTGCGAAGGTGATCTTTTCGCCACAAGAAATTTTTTGGACAGAGTAATAACCTTCTAGTAGATTCAACCATTTATCTAGAGCATTTTTATCTATATGGCCTTCAAATAAGGGAATATCAAAATTAAATTATACCTTGAAGGGAATCACACCTTAGAAATGGATGCTTGTCGAAGATGCCTCAGCCTCCATTAGTAATCGTTGAAGGATCTGAGCAAAGTTTTCCATCATCTCATTCCTTTATCGCACGAGGGATTCCACGAGGAATGTATTGAAAGGATATCATGCTTTGTCATCTCAATTTTATTCCACCATGGGAGGTCACTTGGGCTAGTGAGACCAATCATCCCCAATTGAAACTAGCTCGAGACCCAACTCTCTATACCCTAATCTCATCGGGGAAATGCATCGATAAATAATAAGGATCAGATTGCTCTAATACCACTGGTCTAGATTATATTGAGAACGAAATGATATACACACAAAAATACATTAGAGAGCACAAAAATACAATGAAACCTAACTTTTATAAATGAATAAAATAGAAAAATACGGTATAACACAAACTGGCTAGCTTATCTCTTAAGAGAAAGAGATGCCAACTACATTCTACCCAGTTTGTGTTTTACAATGTTTTTCTATTTTATTGATTAAAAGAAGTTGAATTTCATTGTATTTTTGTGCTCTCTGTTGTATTTTTGTCTGTATCTCATTTTGTTCTGAACATAATCCAGATCATGCTTAAAACTCAAAGTCTGAGAAATCACTAATGTAATATCCTGAATAATTATCTGGGAACCTAAAAAAATAATAGATGTTTGTAAAAGTTTATAACAATTGAAAGTAAATGTGTTCATCCTAAACAAACTGGGATGGGGCTCTTGTGAACCAATAAGTGAAAATACCTGGAAGAAAAGAGAAAAACACTGTTAGGAATTGACCTTTGGTAGTCACAGATCATGCAAAAGAAAGGTTGGATGATTGTTAACTAACAAAGAAAGAAAGTTGAAGGTTTAACGAGATGACTACTTGACTTACTATGATGGAAAAGTTGGCCTCGTTATTTTCTTGTTGATGTCTCCTTTATAAGTTTCTAAGTTGGAGGTGCTTTAATAGTATTAATGACTTCTTGTTGATATGTTTCAATTATCTTAACCAAGGCATTCTTTAAACAATGTTCAATATACTCTCACATAGGAGCAACCATTATTTCTTGCTTAGTCTTGGTTTCAAACAATTCATTTTCCAAGTCTTTGAAATCAAATCTCAACTGGTGAAGTGTATCTTTAATATCTTCATTTTTATTTACATACCAAATTAACCAATTCTCCACTTCTTCTTCGGAATATTCAGTTAAGTCATTAAATTCAATTGCCCATTAAATCTTTAGGGCATTCAATTGTTCTTGTAATTGATCTTTTGAGAGGAGTATTGAATCCATGATTAAGTGTGGGCCATCTAACTCTTTGGTTAGATCAACAAGGTTTAGGAATAGATCACCTCTTTTGTATTAATAATGTCACACTCAACAAGAATTCCCCACAAACATTTAATCCTTTTTCACCCAACATGCATTTATTTGTTTTAATAAAGCCTTAGAAGGAAGGTTTTTCTTTCTTCTATAATATCATTTAAACTTAAGATTTTTTTCTGAAAAGGTACCAATAACTTCTTTATAAAAAATCTTATCATTTTCTAGGTCATTTCAGAGATACTCTTTAAAATGTGCAATCCTTGTTGACAGAATAGTTGAACTTGTCGCTAATTCCTATATTTCAAGGATTAAAGCAATCATTTTCTGAATGTTATCTCCAATGTATTTTCTAACATCTGTCAATAGGCTTAATGAGCCTTTTAATATCGAACTTTCTTCTGATACATCGTCTAGGCGGTATAGTGGCTATATAGCAGCAATGGGCTCGACAAATAAGGGTCTTGGTAATATAGTGTTCTCTAATTATTTCACTTTTTCTTTTAGAATCATTTTTTCCTTATTTATCTCATCAATAGAATATTTCAAATCTTCATCTGTTGCTTCATGAAATTCCATGAGTTTTGAGGGTTTTACTCCTTGAAAATCAAATTTTGATTTCCACTTTTTAAAAACCTTTTTATTTTTCAAATTGACCTTTTCAATTAACAATTTCCTTGAATTTTTTTTGTAGTTCGCGTGGTGCAAGGTGATAGATTCTTATTCAAATACAATTGGCTCCTAAGAAGCTAATTATTCTTATATTTTTCTACTCTCAATCAATCTATGTTCATCCCAATTGGGATATTCTATTATAGCGACAACATCCATATCTCTAGGACTAAGTTCAGATTCAGGTACTTCTTGGCCTTCTGTCCGAACCACTTCTCTTTTTCTTTTTGTAGATATAGAAACAACGTGTGATCTTTAAATTACCCTTTTGGAAGGGTCTTTATCTCCTCCATCATCTAAATTTCTAGTAGAAGATTTCCTTTGTTGTTGACTATTGTCACAATGATTTCCTCTTGTCAAAGCACTTTTTTGAGAAACATTTGGTGATCCATGGTTTCTACCTGTTGTATTTCACCCCCATTTTTTTTAGTGGGCATTTTTATTGACCAATGTATCAATGTCATAAAGCGTCTTTTCAAGAAATATCTCTGAATGGTTTTGATTGTATCCTCCTCCTTGTTATGAGGAAAATCTCTCTATGGCATGGGGTAAACCACAATAGATGGAATGAATGCATAAATCAACTCTAATCCCAAGTATGCTATATAAATGAAAATGCTAACAAGAAAAAATAAAGATCCTACCTCGTCCGAACGTTCAATGAAGACCACCATTGAGCACACAACTCAAATCTTTATACCTGCAACTTCTCCTCAACAACCAATATACACAAGCATATGGTGATAATATATAATGTTATCATATAAAATAACATAACCCATTAACATACATGAAAAATACACCCATAGAATAATAATTCAAATATTTGTAAGATATCAATTGGACGAGAAAATAATATTTCTATTAAAATAATCAACAGAAGTATACAAGTGACAAACTTGTGTCAGCACATCTTGGAACCGAGAAACTAAGTCCCTTCTAGCTGGGCCTCCACCACTTCAATCCTCCACCAAAGGCAAGCTCATATAAATGAGACAACGAGGTTCCCCATCAAATAAGGAAGATCTTGGGGGTTGAACAATGTGTTTAGACTTTAAAGGAGAAAGGGATGCAGACTCAATGTGAAGTGAAAAATTCTCCAGAGTATCTTTGATCTCAAAAGTTGAATTCTCTCCTCTTCCACAACTTGGATATGGCTCAATTTGTATCCTTCAAATGGAACCGAAGGGCCAAGTCGAAACGTTTCCAGTACATGGAAGGTCAAGGATCATGTATCTCATGACGTGACATGGAAACCCAACACAATTTTTAATTTTGAGCACCAAACTCAATGCACGCGGGATGTAGTGGTGCAACCTATGTATATGCATGTTGTCTAAATGGTAGGGTGTGTATATGTGGAAAAATATGATTTTTTACCTCTGGGAAGTACAAAAGGGGACTTCAAGTCTGCATAGGGAAATGGAAAGCCATCTAAGAAAGTTGCATGGGGTGAGGAAAAATTTGCTATAACACTTCTTATTCCAGTTGAATAGAATTGTTAAATGATGAACCATACCCAATTGCAAATATGTGTATCGAGAATAAATTATTAGGGTCGAAACCCTAAATTTCATGAATTTCCTTTAAATTAAATTGATCAAAATGAGTGGAAAATTCATCCAAATGGGGGATATTCTTTATGGTAATTTCTCCAATTTTCCAAGGTAAAGGGATTAATTGCTTTTTTCTTTTGTCATTAAAGAAATGTGCCCAATACTTGTATAGTCCGCACACTTCAATATTGAAGAATTTGTCAGAGACATAGAAAGGTAGAAAATAGGGTTTTCCCTAGAACCCATAGAGTCTAATAAAATTAAAATCTTCCAAAGTATTAAAAATTCCTTTCTTTGCTAGAAAGGTTGCAACTTTCAGTGACAACCTAGACTTGGTAGGACCATGAATTAACCTTTTGAGGGAGGACAAGGAAGCATTTTTTACCTCATAAAAGTTGTATGGAGCCTTATGCTTCCATAATGCTATATACCATAACTATACTGGATCCCTTTTGAAATCTACATTCCTGGCTTGGGGCAAGTCCTAAAAAATGTGATAGTAGAGTATAGCATAAACTAAATAAGATGTCATGTAAAACTTTATGGTTTTCCTGAAACCTCCCAACTGGAATGGAACTTCTCTTGAAATGATTTAGGCTCAATCAAATACAACATCTTCATGAATGGAAAGATATAAAATATATACAATATATATTGGAACAAAGGCCATGGACTCCTATCCAATGATCCTAGTGAACAACCATGCAAGTTCTTTGTATGGTTATTTATGAGAACATACCTCAATTTGAATAGAATTTCTAGAATCAAATGACAGATTTATAAGAAAAAATTCCAAGAGTTCCATTCCTCCATTGTTGGCCTTCAAAAAGTCATCAACTTCAGAGTTTTTGAACATCACAGTGGGTTCCGACAATCTCAACATTCTTATGAAAACCATAGGTGTTAAATAAATTAGTGACTTTCCCTGTAACTAGATTACTCTTCTCTCACTCTCAAATTTATCAATGCACTAGATAACTAATTCTTTGAAATCATATACTTTTGGTACACCCCTGGATAATGAGGTCCATACTTTACTTGAATTATTTTTCCAAGGTGAAAGTGTTGAATACCACTTGAAAGCTTCTAAACACTAAAATACATGGTCTTTTCATCCTAGAGTATATATAATATCTCTACAATATAGATCTTTCCTTTTACTTGACATATTTGACAAAGATTATTTTGCATGAATAGGTGGTGGTTTTGTCAATACAATATTTTTACAATGCATATTTAATTCCTTATTTAATTTACCATGTATTGCCTTGATATCAAATGTTGCAGCTCTTAATTTGGGGTTGTCAATTGCATGATTTATTTAGGATTTAATGTAGAGATTTTATGAAAATTACGCCACTTAATAATGGTATTAATTCATATGAGTGACAACTGATGTGGCAATGGGGAAATAAATGTTGTCGGAAAAGGTGATCTCGTGTCATGATAATGCGAATAGTTTAAGTATGGGAGTGCAAAGTGAGTAATGTGAAGGTTCCTTTTGGATAATATGGGAATGTGTGATGCATGTTGGGGAGTTGAAGGTGGAAATGAGGGAAGGACTCCCTCATCCATAATCAACAAAATAGGCTAAGTATCAAAAGTGGTTCATTATGGGTGATGCAGAAGTGGAGAGTTATTTTTGGAGGTTGTGGGTTTGTAGGTTGTGGGATTATGGGATTGGATATGGCTTGGAATTCTGAACATAACTCCTACAACCAAAGAAATGGTTAAGTGTTGGGGTGATGGAAAAACAAAAAACAAACTAAGTATAGGACTTGCAGACTTGTGGTGAAGGTAGTAATCTCCCTGCAACCCACATTTTAGAAAAATGACTAAGTATGGGATATACACAAAACATGGTTAAGTATAGACCAAATCACATGAAAATTGATCAACAATACTCTAAGGTGGAGGAATTCAAACTAGTTGGACATACAGATTCAAACTTTGATGGGGATAAGGAGATTGGAGTGTCTACTTCGAGATACCTCATGAGTCTTGGATCAACAACTATCTCTTGGAGATCATGCAAATATTCAATTCCAATATATTCCACTACAGAGGTAGAGTAAGTGGTTTCTATAGAGACAAAAAAGGTCATTGTGTGTCTCAAGAAGATACTAGAGGATTTGTAGGAGAAACAAATGAATGCTACTCCACTTTTGATTGACAACACTTTTGCAATCAAGTTGGCCAAGGATCCTAGATTTCATGATCGAAAAAATAACATTAACTCTAAGTACCATCTGATTTGACATCATGTAGAGGCCAAGACCATTTGGTTGATACATTGTTCCATAAGTCAACAAATCACAAACATCTTCACCAAAGCGCTTGGAGGAGAAAAGTTTGAAAAGTTTAGAAATATGCTTAGACTTACAAACACCCCTTCAGATTAAGGGGGGGGATGTTAGGTACCTAATATTTGAGATTATGGTATATTGTAAATATTAATTCAGGAGAAATATGAAGATTCATAGGTGAATGGAAGAGTCATTGAACCTCTTGGAAGATGAAACCAAAGGTCACTTCTCACTATATTTATGTATGGTTCACTTTAATGAAATTATTCAAGTCAAGAGCTATTCAAAACCTGTCATGCCCAAGTCCCCCCTTTTTACTTACTACCATTCAATGAACTTCCTAGCCTTGGTAACATCACAAGTTAACTCCATTAGAAGTGACCAAATGCCAACACCTTAAAATTTGTTATCATTACGATGAATAGTGGGTCAAACGACATAGATGTAAGGAACTAAAATTATTTGTCATAGATTACACCCAACCTTGTGCACCCGAGGAAATTTCAGAAGAAGAAATTCTTGATATGGATCTAGTAGAGACTACACTTACTCCTCTAGAGAAAATAACCTAGGAGACTCCTTTGAGAGGAACCCAAAATTTCCCTCCATTTTTTATTAAGAATTTCAATTACCCAAACCTTGAATTTAGTTGACTATATCAAGCACAAAAGGTAATATGTCTTAATTGATAGCAACAACATATATTAGTTCATCTTTGTGTTGCCAAAGAAACTCATTGGTATTTCCATGTGGCGCACAATTTTCAAATCATGATATCCAATTGAGGTATGATGAAATGTGGTGGAACTATGAAAATGTGAAACTCCAAAAGGAAGATTATTTCCTAAATTCCAATATGTTCTCTAAACACGGTTTCCTATTTGATGAGAACCCTCCAGAGTTCTTGTATTTTTATAGGTCAGATTTAATCCCTATTTTTACCCCATTTCAAAAAGTGGTGCTACTAGTATCACTTTTTTCTAGGCTAAAATTACAAAATTCTACAACCATGATATGTAGTGTTGCTAGCAAAAACCTTAAAATCGATCATTGAATCAAAAAGTGGTGTTGCTATTGCACCCATTTCTTTATTTCAAGGTTAAAATTACATCTTATTTGATACCTTGGTCTTGAAAACCAGTATCATTGTGAAAAAAAACCTCAAAATGAACCCTAAAAATAAAACGTGGTACTACTCTTAGATCCCCTTTTTTGGTTTTAGGCTTAACGTTACAAAACTAAGGGAAAAACATGTTAAACAATTGAAAAAAAGGGGGGTTAATACACTCTTTTGTGCATGATGCAAATAATTCAGTGGATATTTTCCAAGGAGCCCTATTTTTTGAAGAGATATTAAACATGATTCATGATAGACCGTGAAAAGAAAAATTACAGCTAGAGGAAGAAGAAAGAAGGAAGAGGACCAAAGAACAATGGGAACTACCAATGGCCACCTGAGAAGGAGAAAGTAGAGGAAAGAAAGAAATCCCAAGCAACCAAAGAAGAAGAAAGGTTTAAGGGAGCTATGGAAGTAGATAAAAGATTTAAAGAGAGCTATGGAAACATAAGAAATATATAAACTAAGGGAGAAAGAGGAAGAGGAAGAAGCTAAACAAAGGGAGGATGAAAATAGAAAACGAAAGGAAGAAGAAGAATTAAAGAGGAAGACAATAAAAGACAAGGAAAAGGTAGAAATGGAGGAAAGGAAAAGGAAGGAGATAGAGGAAAAGAGACAAAAAGAAGAAGCAGTCTGGAAAGTTGTTGAAGCAAAATAGAAGAAAAATGAGGAAGAAAGAAAGAAAACATAAGTAGAACAAAAGAAGGAAGAGGAAGAAAGAAAAAATAAACAAGAAGAATTAGTAGAAGTTGAGAGATATAAGAAAAGAAAATTAAAGGAGGATAAAAATAAAGAGGCCAACCCTAGTAGTGTTAAGGGGATTACACTGCTAAACTCACCTATCAATGCCAATACACCACCGAGCACAATACCATGAGGTTTCTCATATTCTTCTCAACTAATAGAGTTTGATGATGTTGTAATGGCCTTAAGAGAATACTTCTACAACAATTCAAAAAGGGAAATTGAGAAAAGGTCGGCTAAGAGAAAAAGGACTGAAGACACTCCCACCAAAGGACCATTAGACAAAGTGATTTCATGGATATTGGTGCAAGACCCTCAAGTCAATGCCATAGATACAAATTCAGCCCTGAGTGTGTTTCTAGGGGAAAACTTAGTCTTTGTATACGATTTAAGTGCTACACTAGACATTTATAAGGCAAGGGTAGCAGAATTGGAGGAACAACTAAAGATCTAGAAATCTCATTTGGAGGATGATTTCATACAACAATCCATTGAGACTTAATAGTTACACAAAGATGAATTAGAGACCTTGAAAAGTTCACATTCACAAGAGATAGAAAGAATAATAACACATCACCAGGGAGAAATTGATCTTTATGAGCAACAAAACCTGAAGATTATTGTATATGGAGAAAAAATTCAAAGACTGGAGAAAGAGTTGAAAGAAAGCAAGTAGGGGGAACATGCACTGGAAAGTGTGAAAGAAGAATCTAGAAGAGCTAATGAAGATTTAAGAGAAGCACAAAGAAGCACATAGAAGCTTCTTCACCCAACTGAATGCGATCCAATATTACCAAGACGAAATCATCAACCTATTTGATCATTTGGATAAACTGAAGGGACAATACACAGAGACAGAGCATGCACTTGAAAAAATAATTTATTGGTAAGGAATACATGAAGAGATCCCTACAGATATATTGAGATTCACTAAGAAAGACAAGAGGAAGACTCAAATGGTGATGGATGGCTGGAAGAATTCATGTCAAGATATTAAAGGAACCATAAGCCTCTCCAACAAAGCATGTGCTAGGATGTGGAACTATGTTGATGAATTGTTAGAGAAATTCAAAATGTCAGTCAATGAGGAGCTCACTCAAGCAAGACCCGACAAATTGAGGATAACAGAAGTGGAAGATAATAAAGATAATAATAAACAAGATATTGAGCAACTAACAAAAGTCAACAAAGATATCCCAAATAAATACTTAATACATTTGATTAAACAAGGTATAGTTGCAAATGATTTTGTGAATAAAATATACATATACTTGAAAAGATAAGTTGCAGACAAAGAATGTGATGGAGAGATGGAATTAGAAGAAATGAAGCTAAGAAAACTAGAAGAAATAACCAAGGCATACAACTCATGGATGACATGTGTAGAAGACTTAGCTTCAAAGAAAGCTTCATGATTTTTTGTATAATGTTTATTCCTTCATTGTATTCAAATTGTATATAGAATAGGATAAGTTGAAACGATAAGATGCAATTTCCATCTAACATGATGACAATAACATAATGTAAATAGACCCTATTGTTTTATAAAAGAAATCCCCATAGAAGAGAGGATGACTCTTGCCCATTGTAGCATCACATGGTACTATTATCTCTGAGAAAATAAAGGGTAGAAGGAATTTTTGAGAATCGTGAATGTTTGCAAATGTGTATGGAACTATTCTACATATGTTTTTCTTATATAAGTTTCTTGAATGATTATCATATGAACTATTTCTATGATGTTATTTGAGATGCTTATGTGTTTGTGATTTTTAATGGATACAAGGATGATGTTGCAAGTGTAATCTACAAATATTTGTGATTTATATATGTAGATTTATTGATTTAACATATTATTGATTGTCATGAACTATTTCTGAAGTCAATAATACAATTATATATTATGTCTATCTTGTTAGAATTGCTCCTAATCAGGATAGGGTAGAATTAGATTAGAATAGTTAGTTTGAATTATATTTTAAGTAGTTTAATATAATTTTAACAAGAATTATTTGGAGGACAATTTGTCCTCAATTTCGTAAACTAAAACCTTAACTAGCAACTAATTCCACATACTAGTCAGAATATTCCATTCCAAACAAGAGTGAGTCTAATTGGGACTCACCATTGGGCATTTTCTCTTACCTGCATGAAAGGCCATTTTGACCCGTCAACAAAATTGGTGTGAGAAAGAGAGCCATCAAGATGAATGGATAGCAAAGAATTGTGAAACCATACCCATTCCAATCCATAGATAAACCCTCCTCGTTGAAGTGAATCTCAAATTACAAACATTTAGAAAACCCTTGATCCCTATCCAACTCTAGTATGTACACCTACTCAACTTTCAAGTCAATTAAGAACGTATGAACCCAATCCTGCAACCTCATGTTTTCCCAATCTAACCCCTGCTGAAATCAACCAGTTGTTACAACAATCTCATGTCCTTACTCAAGAATCCAAGAGAAACCTATAAATTGAACCAATAGAATACCCCTTGAACTAGAGAAAAACATTGTTTGTTTATGAGGAACCAACCATCATAAACTCTCCAATCGACAGTGGTATCCCAACCATTAGATCTCCTAATTATCATATTACTAACGTTTTTGGAGGAGTAACTAACCTTTCCAAGATTAACTTCAAGTATTATGTATCCCTTGATGTTGGTCATCCACCCAATCCTCCTCATTCCCCTTAACCACTCCTAGAGATCCATCTGAAGGAGAATCATCAGAAGAAGAACCTTTAGGAAGTCCTAGAGGCATGGCTAGAGTGAATGCCAATCAACCTAACAAACTAACAATCAACCCTAGCTTGCTCAGGATGTTGTTTCTTTTCCAGGAGCTCCTCACCCCTTACCCAAGCATCCCGAGAAAATTATAGAAATTTTGATCCTGAGAAGAAAGATTGAGTCGAAGATGATATCAAAAAATTCATGCTTGTAGTAAGATTGATGAATGTAGAGAACAAAGATGTTGTTTGCAAACTTTTTCCTTACACCTTTGAAGGTAAGAATTCTACATGATATTTTTCTTTAAGACAAGGTATAATCACAAGTTGGAATGCGTTTGAGGCTGCTTTCACAGAGAAATTTGGTGATGATAAAACCCCAACAGTCCTAGTGTTAGAATTGTCCAGAATAAAAATGGATGCTAAGAAAAATTAAATATTTTAATCAAAGGTTTTTATCAATGATAAATAAGATTCCAACTACCTCTAAACGTACATATGATGTGTCTATTGAATTTTGTACTTCATCCCTTCCAGTATCAATGGATATGTTTGTAAAAAGAGTCAAGAAAGGAACTTTGGAAGACACATTTAAAGAATACATAAAAGTGGAAAATGACATGATCAACTTAAAAGGTAACCCCAGATCATATACTAATGAAGATAAATCCAACAAAAAGATTTTTTTTTTTTTAACCAAGCTTTCCAATGAGAAAAAAGATCAAGACACCATGGATATGTAAAGCCTACAAAGGATAGTGAAGATATTTACCAATGAAATTGTTGACATGAAAAAGAATATTGGGGAAGGTACTTCAAATACTAATAAATTCTTCAAATTTCCCTCTAGGAAGAGTAACCCTCCTACAATTAATATCACTCCACCCATAGAGGGAATTAACATGGAATGATTCCTCAATATGTTCAAAACCTTAGCCTTTGTTGTTGAGGCCTCCACAGATGATAATGATAAAGGAGAAGGGGAAGAGGAAGAAGATAAATAATATCAATATGAAGATATAGAAGAATCCTCAGGACAAGAAGTCAACTCATTCTTGGATGTTTCTCTAAAATTGGATGGAGAATATGAAGATGAAGATGTTGAAGAAATTCATATGTCTCGAAATCCCTATGATACTAGGAGTAAAAGAAAGGCTTCAACATCAAATTCTCCTTCCAATATTGGAACTGCTCAGAAGACATCAACAACTCAGAATTTCAATTCCACTGGCACCAAGTCCTCACGTGTGCTTGTTTAGAATAATCTTGAATATGAATTTATGGAAGACTTGAAAAAGAATAAAGATAAAATTTCTCTTTTTGAGCTTATGAAGTTACCTCAAAAACAATAAGATTTCATTAAGACTTTGTAGGGATCATCTTTGAGCAAAATAAAAGATATTAATGTGGGAGAAACAAAGAAAAAGAATAAAGTTGTCAAGAATAGAGATTTAGGTAAAAATACTATTAAAAAACAATCTATTTGTTGGGCCTTGGAAATGACACATTTTACAATGCCACTTAACCATTTTTCACTTACTTTACACTTTCATCCTCATTCCTTTCATCACTCATATTTCCACATTTGTCCATTTCTACCCTATATGTGCTTCATGCGACATGTGTTTATGTTTTGGTAGATGTGGGAGGTATTAACCTCCATGGACAAACCTTTGAATAAAATAGAACATTTCAGAAGAAAGAGAAAACCTAAACAGATGTGTTAAAACCCTAGAAGACAAGTCGGCTTAGAAGAATAAGTAATATTGAAGTATTAAGTGCAAAAAAGGACAGGTCGGCCCTGCTTGAAAGGACACCTATTCACCTGGCCGGATTAGTATAAATAAAAGGCGCTTGAGCTCATTTGGTAACACACTCACACTCAAGAAAGTGGTGCACAACTCTAGAGGAAGAGTGCAGTTGCAATGACTGCAGTTGGGTACTAGTCTTAGTCTATGGTTCGGGACTTTCTGCTTGGTACGCTACCTTGGGAGAAAGGTGCACTCTCTCTCTCTCTCTCTTGGTTCCTTTGGGTCTAGTGTGGCTTCCCATAATCATTCTATCTATCAAAGGTTACAGTGCTTGGGGGTGGTGTGTGCATATGGTTGGGTGACAATATTGTGATATTGTCTATGGTTAAACAAGCACAACACTCTAACAGGTTATGGGCCCACACCACCTTCGAAACAGTCTAACCACTGGAAGGTATATCTACAACTCTTTGTCAAGCTTGTTGTAGCACAATTGCAGTTGTAGTGCCAGTTCCTTTGTGCCAGTTCCTTCATGCCATTTCCTTCATGCCAATTCCTTCGTTCCAGTTGCAGCACCAGTTGTAGTGCAAGTTACACTGCCAGTTGCAACACTAGTTGAAGTGCCAATTGCAACACCAGATGCAATGCCAAGACCAGTTGCAATGAAAGTTTATGTGAAGTATTGGGACTATTTTTTTTTTATCCTAATGTGCCCTAAACCAGCGCATCTCTTGGTGCCCTCAGCCATAAAAAATGTCAAAGTTGAATTTTTGGGGCAATGTCAAAGTTTGATTGGTCAAAGTCAAAGGTTGGTCAAGGTCAAAGTCAAAGACAATCATGACTTCCTCCATAAAATTAGAGTGGTGCAACATAAGCATGGTCTCTTGGTAGAGCATGGAAGATAAGGATTGACATCATCCTTGCAAAGAACAAAGGGAAAAATTATGGAACCATAGACTGAAGAGCATGCGGTCAAAGGATGAAGAGTTTGATTTTTGGAGCTTCCAAGCACATGAATGTGGAGTAGGAGAAACAATAAAAGGAAACTATTGCAGATATGAATCACTAGAAAGAGAAATGGATCTTTTTCCAAGTAGAAATTATAGAGCCATAAAGATATCAAATCTAATACATTCATAGGAACAACACACTCTCCAGGTTGGAAAGAATACTTGTCTCGGAAGAAAATAAACTCAAGTGGAATAATACACAAACTCCAGTTTTGCATATCAGGTTTGATATTTTTATTATTGTTCCTTAAGTGAGTATTGCAATCCTTTGGATTTTATTAATTTTAGGAACAAATGAATACTTAGTAGCATGTACTATTAATATAAATGCTTATTTTACTTAATTGCAATATGAACTAACATCTCCTCTAGGAGATATTTATTTTTCTTGTTCTCAGGAAAGACACCTTAGTAAAGCTACAATGAATTACCATGAAATTGATATGTTCTTATATAAAATGTTATTATATTGGAAATACTTTTTCTCTTATTTTTTCTGTTTCAGGAAGGTTATCCTATGTATTCTAGGAAGGTTTCCATAGAAAAGCAAGACTTGAAAGGAATCAGAGGGAGTCAGTGATCAAGAAGAAGCAAGGTTTCACGACACTTTGTAGGGTGCATAGGGACATGCAGTAGACCAAATCATGGTTCTAGGATTCTCTCAATTAAAGGGAGTTGATGGAAGAATTCGAAAAGAAGGATCTTGTAGGCCTTCATGCCAAGTTGTAGGCCTTTGTGTCGAGTTGTAGGCCTTGTGTCGAGTTGTAGGATTTGTGCTGAGTTGTATGCCTTGTGCTGATTTGTAGGATTCATACCGAGTTGTAGGCTTCATGTTGAGTTGTAGTCCTTGTGTAGAGTTGTAGGCTTCATGTCAAGTTGTAGTCCTTGTGCTGAGTTGTAGGCTTTATTTCGAGTTTTAGGCTACTCCAATGAGATGGTTTGGTATTCCAATTTGTTGCTACACTAGTGAGACAGTCTGGTACACTAGTGGTGTAGTTGAGAACCTGTATGGTTTTGATGGTTTTGCTTGCAATATGATCTGGGTGATCATGAGATAGCCTGTGTAGCTCCGCTGATTCTACTGGTCTGCAAAACCATGTAGGTATTTCCCATGCCATGTGAGATGGATAGATAATGATGATAGTAATGGTGATACTCATGACATGTGTGTAGCCAAGGGTGATCATGTCATGTGGGTGTATCCCATGATGATGATGGTGACACACACTACGAGGTGTATCTCTAGTATTCTCTAGCGAGTTGTGGCCCCTAGATGAGATTGAGAGGTCCACATGGGTGTAGCCAGTGTTAGGAACCAAATACCAAGATAGCATAGAAAAACCTTAGAATAAGTACTCAATGCCTTGAAAATGAGAGAATTTCAGATAATAAGCCTCTTCGAGGGGGAAACCTCCTTATACATCACATATATTTCCAAATACAAGTTGATTTCAAATGAAAAGGTCTCCTTTGTATATATAGGAGACCAAGAGGTACAATTAAAACTAATGGACCCAAGCTGACATAAATAAATAACATTACTAATGTAATATGCCCTAATTAAGGGGTAATGTGCACTATTTAGGGATTAACATGCCCCTCCACTTTAGACAAGTGTTGTCTGCAACACTTGAATAATTCTGGATTCTTTTGTATAAATACTCATCTTCCCAAGTGGAATGTTCAGTAGGCAGTTTCCTCCACTTAATGAGATACTCTGAAATGGATTTATTCATCAGTTGGTGAATTCTTATGTCAGTGATAGCTTCAGGCTCCAATATGATTTTTCCTTCCTCATCAAGTTCTGGAAAGATAGTTTGAACTATGATCTTGTCACCTATTACCTTCTTTAAGCATGAAACATGGAAAACTATATGTACTCATGAAGATGTAGTCAAATCCAATTTGTATGCCATAGTACCAATCTTTTGCAACACTTTATAAGGGCTATAGTACTTTGGTGATAATTTTTTATCCTTCTTGGCTTGCTTGAGGGACATCTGTTTGTATGGTTGTAGTCTCAAAAACACCCAATCCCCTACTTCAAAAATTCTTTCACTATGATGTTGATATGCTTGTTGTTTCATGCAATTTTGTGCCATGGTTAGGTTGTCCTTTAATATTTGGAGAACTTGTTGTTGATGCTCGATGTGATCTTCCACTGCTTGAACCTTAGATTTTTCTTTTAGATAAGAAGTGATGGAAGGAGGGTGGTATCCATAGAGTGTCATCATGGTGATTGTTTATAGACTGACTAAGTACGCACACTTTTGTGCACTCTCTCATCCCTTCAAAGAAAGTAAAGTTGCCACCGCATTCATGGAGACAGTTCAAAAGCTACATCAAAGCCCAAAGATTATTGTAAGTGACAGAGATCCCATATTCACTGGACATTTTTGGAAAAAATTATTTTCTTGTTTGGGTACTCAATTGGCTCATGGCTCATCCTATCATCCTAAATCTGATGGACAAACTGAGATAGTGAACAAATGTCTAGAAGGATACCTTCGTTGCTTTGTCTCCGATAAATAAACACAATGGTTCAAATGGTTACCCTTGACAGAATGGTGGTATAACACTTCCTTTCATACTGCAAAAAAAATGACACCATTTATGGCACTCTATGGATACCACCCTCCTTCCATCACTTCTTATCTAAAAGAAAAATCTTATTCCTAGCTCTGATACCAAATGTTAGGAACCAAATACCAATATAGCATAGAAAAAAATCAGAATAAGTATTCAACACCTTGAAAACGAGAGAATTTCAGATAATAAGCCTCTTTGAGGGGGGAACCTCCTTATACACCACATAGATTTCCAAATACAAGATGATTCCAAATGAAAATGTCTCCTTGGTATATATAGGAGACTAGGAGGTACAATTACAACCAATGGACCCAAGCCGACATAAATAAAATAACATTACTAATGTAATATGCCCTAATTAAGGGGTGATGTGCCACTATTTAGGGCTTAACAACCAGTAACATGGTCTACATAACCATGACGAGAGGATCATGGAATAGTGAGAAAGGTTATGGAGACCAGAAGGGAACATCATGGTTAAATACCTCCATGTATAAATCTTTGACTAAAATAGAATATTCTGGAAGCAAGAGAAAACCTAAACAGATGTGTGAAAACCCTAGAAGACAAGTCAAGTCAGCAGAATAAGTAATATTGAAGTATTATATGTAGAAACGGATAGGCCAGCCCTATTTGAAGGGACACATGTTCACCTACCCAGATTAGTATAAATAGAAGGTGTGTAAGATTATTTGGTAACACACTCACACTCAAAAAATTGGTGTGCAAGTCTAGAGGAAGAGTGTAGCAGAAATGACTGTAGCTGGGTACTGGTCTTCGTCTGTGGTTTGGGACTTTCTTCTTGGTGCACTACCTTTGGAGAAATGTATGCTCTCTCTCTCTTGTTTATCTTTTATGTCTAGTGTGGCTTCCCAAAATCATTCTATCTATCAAAGGTTACGATGCTCAGGGGTGGTTGTATGCCTATGGTTGGGTGACAATATTGTGATATTGTCTATGGTTAAACAAGCACAAAATTCTAACAATATGTACACTAAAATGATTGATGTCCCATGTTCCTATGATTAGTTAGGGTAGATATGGTGGTTTCCTAACTTACTTGAAAAAGTTCAACAATTGCAATTTATGTGACTACTGAAACATGCATCTTCTTGTTCCTGTAGTACTACAAGAATTATGTACCGACCTGTTTCTAGAAGTGTTACACACCTATTTGTCACACTTAAGTGAGGGAGTGTTTGTCATGATCCATAGACATGTTGAGGGACAAATTTATCATATGAAGGTCAAAATACTATGTGCACATGTATTATTATTTTTTTTATTGAAAAAAGGAAATTAATTTATTGTGAGAATCCACCTCACATCTAGTTGTTGATGTTTGGACAACATCGGGAAGACATTATTCCATATATATATATATATATATATATATATTGCATAATATTTATAATACAAGGTATAAATATATATAATAAATAAGTAGTTATTTATTATCCAAGAGACACATCCTTTCATGGATGGTCACCACATGTTCTCTATATATGGAACACTCATCATTGTAATAATACATCGATTATATATCATCTCATATAGAAAAATAAACATGGTATTAGAGCTTGACTGGGCTTGACTCCCTCATAGGAGGGCCCATGTAAATGAAAGGGAAATGGAAGCCATATTCCTCCTCAACTTCCTTGAGAAGATTCTCGAACAATGGATGGTTTACATACACCAACGGTATTACAAAACATTGTTCTTGTTCTCCTTCACTGCCCGTGCATGACCACGTAGCCCTTGGGAACATCCTTGTGAAAATCATGACCCTCCTTCTTTGAGCCATCGTGCGCATCATGATGAGGAAAATGCAAATGGAAGTGAGGGAAATGCAGTCAATGGGGAATTATGAAATGAGGGAGATGAATATGATGGGTGTGATCAGACTCAGGTAAAGTCATGTGGTGGAGGAAACCTGTTCAAAAAGAGACATTTCACCATCTTTCTGAATTGGTAAAGTTGAGTCTGAAGAGTGATCAATATACCCCAGATTGACTAAGGAAGATCATCGATGTATTCTGTAGTTGTTTGGAATGTAACTATTGGAAGATTGTGTGAAATGGTAGATGCTTCTACTGTGTAAGACTGTGTTGTAGACTAATGAACTTAGGGGGAACTATGCATGTATTCTCTAGGTACAAAAGTGGAAGTTATGAAGTCACAAACCTATGGTTGTAGTCCTCTTCTACTCATATGTATTCATTTTTAGATTCAGGATACTATCTACAGTGTGTACATCTCCCATCGAGAATTTTGGTTCACTCTAGTATAGTTTAGTGTATGCATATGAATAAGAAGAGAGAGATTTTCACAAAGTATGTGAACAAGGCCATTCAAATTTGATTATAGTGTTCCCTAGACCTCTATTGACACGTGATCCTTGGGTGCCTTTGAAAAGGTGTTGTTGTAGTAGGCGCCTTGATCTGTTGGGAGTCGACCACCTCAAAAGTGTAGAACCCCTATGCCATGAATGTCGACTTGGTCATTTTGTAATTCCCTAGAAAGGAAAATGCTTGTGGGTGATGAAGGTTGCGATATGGAGACCAATGGAGGAAAATACTACATAACTATTTGAATTTAAGCATAAGTGCTAATCCATGGCATGGGTGTTGTTGGTGTTCAATATCCACACAATGATTTGGTGAGGAGTGATCAGGATGGACATGAGAAGCAGTGACAAACTCTCTGTAGTCGAGATCACGTGAAGCTTATTTCAATGTGTTGATGTGGTGGTTACCATGATGTTGTGTGCTTTGGATAGTGAACAATATATATGTGCTACTATTGCGGTTGTGTACCACTGGTGGGAAATGTGTGTCTCTGGACATTAGTTGTGTGCTACTACGATGGTTGTGTACCACCGATAGAGACCATGTGTCTCTGGACAATATTTGTGTGCTACTAGCAATGGTTTTGTACCACTAGCAGTGATTGTGTATCACCGGACAATAGTTGTGTACTACTATGGCTTGGCACAGTCGAGTTCTATTGAGTGGCATTATAGTAGTTGTGTACTACTAGTTGATTTCCATGGAGACTACCATATTGCTTGGAAGTAGTTGTGTGTTATTGTTTGATCACAAAGACTATGATAGATTATTTGCACTAATGATGGTATGGTAGTAGATATGTGCTACTAGTTGATTACAGAGTAGTCAGTCGACTACTAGATGAAAACATCATGGAAAAACACCTTGCTAGTTGAGAGGGAGTGTTGATGTTTGAGGCAACATCATGAGACATTCTCCCTAGAGGGTCCTGTGTGGACTAGTAGGGGGGAATGTAGACTTCATCTTGACATGCCTCATATGGTCAGATGAAGGAACCAAGACATTGGTTTCATGAGGAAACCTTGATATGTCTTGTGATACATTGGTTCCATGAGGGAACCTCGATATGTCTTAGACATTGGTTTCATGAGGGAGCCTTGATATGCCAAGTATGGTCCAAGATGACTTAGCATGATCAACATTTTTATGTGGATAGATGCATCCATGACGACAGTGTATGTTCAAAACATAAGTCCTCATAATACTTTGAGGAACATGACTCCCGAGGAGGCCTTCACCAGAGTAAAAGCCTGAGGTTGGACACTTCAGGATATTTGGGTGTCCAATATACATTCATGTACCCAAGGAGAAAAGGACCAAGCTAGACCCTTTCGGCAGAAAGGGTACATTTGTGGGGTACAATGAGTCTTCAAAGGCATACCGAATCTAGATCCCTAGTCAGAGACAGATTGCGGTGAGCAGAGATGTTACCTTTAAGGAGGAGGTAGCTTTCAGGAGATCTAGAAGATCTCACATGGATATTGATAGTGAGAGACATGAAGAGATGGTGCCTTCTCCCCCTCACCCTAGTACAGTTCAGAGGGAGACAATTGAGCCTATTGATCTAATTGATCTTGTTGATCCTGTAGCTCCAGTTGATGTTCCCATAGATATTACATTAGGTCAGAAGAGACCTGCATGGGATCATCAGAATCTATAGGAGGAAGAAGGACATGAAACTCTTTGTGGTACCTTCTGAGAGAGAAAGAGACCTCAGATATATTTGTGCTATTCCGCAGCTATGAGACACATCATTGATTTTGACTCTTCCTGTTATGAGGAGGCATCTAGTTAGCCATAATGGAGAGATGCCATGATGGAGGAGTATCATTCCATCATGAAGAATGTTGTGTGGGATATTGTTTCGAGACCTTAAAGGAAGTTTCTAGTGACTTCCAAGTGGACCTATAAGATCAAACACATAGTTGATGGGAGCATCGAGAAGCACAAATCGATATTTGTTGCTAGAGGATTCTCTCAGGTGGAGGGAATAGATTAAGAGGATAAATTTCCTCTTGTTGCTCGATACACTTATATCTAGATGATTATTTCCCTTGCAACATCCATGAGTTGGAGACTACATCAAATGGATGTGAAGACAACCTTTCTCAATGGAGAGATTGAGGAAGAAGTATGCATCGAGAAACCAAATGGTTTCATGATACATGAGAAGGAGTCTCATGTGTGTAGGTTGAAGAAGGCCTTGTATGGACTCAAGCAAAAACCTCAATCTTGGTATGAGAGGATTGATGGACACTTGATGAGTTTGGGCTTCAACAAAAATGTTGTTGATCCCAACCTATACTAAAAAATTGTTAATTGTGAGTCCTTGATTTTGGTCTTCTACATTGATGATTTATTCTTCACCGGTACACAGCCTTATTGTTGAATGCAAGTATGTGATGGCCTCTGAGTTTGAGATGAAGGAACTCTGTATGATGCAATACTTCTTGGGACTAGAGGTGTGGCAAAGAACTAATGAGATCTTCCTAAGTCAAGGGAAGTACATAGTTGAGATATTGAATAAGTTTGGGATGTTGAACTGTAAGCCCATGGATACACCAATGGTAGCGAATTTGAATAAACTAAGTGTGTTTTCTTCTGATTCCAACGAGATTGATACAACCCTGTACAAACAATTGATTGGACAATTGATGTATCTGGTTAACACCAGACCATATATTTTCTATGTAGTGAGTGCACTTAGCCAGTTTATGAGTCAGTCGAGATAGACACACTGGATTGTTGTGAAGCATGTGTTGAGATACCTGCAAGGCACAATTGGACATGGTATGAGATATAATTCTAGTATTGACATGAGATTTTTGGGATATATTGACTCTGATTGGGCAGGGAGTGCAATGGATAGGAAGAGCACCTTTAGGTGTTGCTTCACTTTGGGATCTGCCATGGTTTCCTGTTGTAGCAAGAAATATAATTTTTTGGCTTTGAGCACCGCAGAAGCAGAGTACATTGCATTGAGTGTGGCAGTCTGCGAAGCAGTGTGGGTTTGCAAGCTCCTTGGAGATTTATTTGGACATGTGATGGATTCCACCGTTATTCATTGTGATAACCATAACTGTCTGAAGCTCTCAAAGAATACATTGTTTCATGAAAAATTGAAACACATTGAGGTCAAGTACCATTAAATCCTAGACATGGTGCAGAGGAAGACAGTACTGGTGCAGTACCTTCCTACAAATGAGAAGGTTGTTGATGTTCTTACCAAACCCCTTACTAGAACAAAGTTCGAGTACTTCTGTGATAGACTTGTCATGGAAAAGAATGCCTCCCTCGCTGAGATGGAGTGTTGATGTTTGTAGCTTCACAAGACATTATTCATATCGTACTCCTTGTTGATTAAGGTTGGTTGTCATTGATGTCAACCATTGAAGAAAGCCCCATAGCACAAAGGTTTGGGTAATGGACCCAATATTGTTTTATGTAAATATGACTCATTATTGTTTT
>ML815945.1:26445-36551 GCA_009831015.1 Picea engelmannii | reverse complement strand
ACACTCCGTGGAAAATAGGGTTTGTGGCCAGTCCTGAAACTAGTCAAAATCAGGTGTTTCGGGTAAAAACATCATAAATTATTCATAAAAAATCCAAATTTAGTGAGACAAAATGTGTTGGTTAGGGTACAGTCTGTAATATGTTGTGTAATAGTTTCATATCAATTCATTAAATATTTTGTGCAGGGAACGCTCTACAAGGTCGCTCTCTAGAATAATCCATAATTCAACAAGGTATGTCATTTTTTCTATAACTCCTTTTCTAAGAGGTTCCAAGTAGTGAAACTAGGAGGAATTGCATAAAACACACTAAAGAACATTTTGTATCAGTTTCAGATCTTTATATATTACAGGTTCAAAGTTATGATTACTTCAAGTTAGGGTTGTTGACTAATCCAAAACTAAGCATGTGAGACTAAAGAAAAGTTTGATGAAAATGCTAGTCTCTTGTTTTTAAAGTTAAGGAAGGTTTGAAGGAATGTGATAATATACACCAGGTCTATTACAGATCTACAAATCAGATTTGGATGATGAAATTGATGAGGGATTTTGGTTGTGGTACATGTTGAGTACATGGTTGAGACAAATAGTTGATGAGTTGGCACACATACATGAGGTGTATAGTTGATGATGTTGGTACATATTGATGAGTCATAGTTGATGAGTAGTTGGAACATTATTGGTACATACTTCGTACATGGTTGGATGCACTTTTTTATGGTACAGGTTGATTAAAGGTTGGTGCATGGTTGATGCACTTGTTTATGGTACATGTTGATTACAGGTTGAGGTACAGGTTGATGCATGGTTCAGATTTATTGGTACAGGTTTATAGTGGTATATCTCACAGTGATAGTGTGACAGTGGTTCTATCATTCAACTTCTACTTTAGGGTGACAGGACGGGGCAAGGATAGGTGGTTGTAGCCGGAGAACATTGGGGGTTGTATTCTCCTTCTGGTTGTAGCCAAAGAATTGGGGAGTTGGAGCTTCCCTCAGGTTGTAGCCTGAGAAACTAGGGGGTTGGAGCCTCCTTCTAGTTGCAGTTCGAAAATAAAGGAAGTTGGTGCTTCCAATGAATGTAATTCTTGAAGACATATAAGAAAAAGCATTCAGTGGTTTTCTCCCGATTTGGGTTTCCATGTAAAACACTAGTGTACTATGTATATGTGTGATTGTTTATTTCTTACTGCTCATTATTGGATAATAATTCTACATTGATATAACATTTGAAGAAAAAGGATTATAATTGCGCTATTACTGATTCACCCCCCCTCTCAGTAATCCAACACTCCTCTGTGACTGAGTTGAGTTGATTTGTGAGGAGACTTATCTGAGAGGGATAAGTGGGTTTGTGCTTATAGCCCAATTTCCCTTGTGGAGACCACATGACGACATGTCAAGGGAGTTTACCTTAACATCACATGCTATGGGGAGTTGACCCTAGTGTTTCTAGAGGGAATAGCCTCTAGAAGTCCACATGGGAATTCCATGTCTGACAGACCTTTTTCTACAATGTACCGAGTAAGCATCGAGAAGACCTTCTCCTAGATTGGGTTGTAGACCAAGGGAGATAGGATGAATTTATCACAAAGGTGTACTTGTAATAAATGGGCCCAATCATAGTCATTCCTTGATCATGACAATGAATAATATGGACTCAAGGTGCTTGAGGTGCTTTCCACATGTCAATTAGCATCAGGATGACATTCACTCATAGGGGTGTACCTGTGGTGAACGACCCTAGGTGGTCTTTGTCCTAGTCATGGTGATTTGACAAGGAATGATAAAGACTCAAGATGCTAGATGTTATCACATGTGGATCCAGAGCGAGCCTAATCTCAGAGAGAGTGAATTGGCTTATAGGGATAGCCGCAGAAGGATTTTCCTCTTGGTTCAGGTGGGAGAGAGACATCTCCCAAGACTAACAGACAAGTTTCATGAGTATAGGAGGAAGTTTGTATACTTCAGATACAAACTTTGGCATGATGAAGATTGTTTCCCTCATTGAGAGGGAGTGTTGATGTTTGGACAAGATCGAGAAGACATTCTTCCATATATATATATATATATACATCTAACATGATATTTATAATACAAGGTATAAATATATATAATCAATAAGTAGTTATTTATTATCCAAGTGACACATCCTTTCATGGATGGTCACCATATGTTCTCTATATATGGAACACTCATCATTGTAATAATACATCGATTATATATCATCTCATATAATATTATATAGAATATTCAACACTAGTTAACTAATCTCAAGGAGAAGTTGAGAGTCTCATGGATGGTTGAGAGATTTTCTCAAACCAATATCGTAATTTGATGGATCTTGAGAGATATTTACTCCTAAAATCCCTGAGAGATATATTCTCCCTAAAATCCTTGAGAGATATTTTCTCCCTAAAAATCTTGGAGATCCCAATTTAGTGGATCTAGTGAGTGATCTTCTCCTTGGATAGTTGAATTAGTTCACAAATGGAGAATTACTTAAATTACTTATATGAGAGCTTGAGGAGGGAACTTGGGAATATCATACCTTTGATCTTGTGACATTCAAGAGGGAGGAGGGATTTCAAAGTGTAAAACCTTTGATCTTGTGAGGAAGTAGTTCATAGCATCATACCTATTGCATGGTAATGCACGAAGGGGATGGAAAAAGGAGCTTGGAGAAATTGTTCCAACATAGTCATTGAGGCTGTAAATATTCCATTTCTTTCAATTTTTAATTTATAACTTGGCCTATTTCTCTTAATTTATGCATTGGTCATTTCATGAATGTTTATCTTTGCCTTGTTTAAGTCTAGCATAGATAAATATACTTTCGTCTAACAATATATAGTAGAGGAAGAGGATTGTCTCGTCTCTTGCAGGAGAGATACTTCCATACTAGGAGCTTGGAGATCAAGTTCAATAGTTGGAGCAGTGAGGACAACCTATAGGAAAGAGGTAAGCCATCTACATTTTTCTCTTTCTCTCTCTCTTATGATTTCATTAATGAACATTTAAATTAGTCTTAAAGAGAAGTTAGTGTCCATTTTTTTTTCCTTCTGTCTTAGATCGAATGAAACCTAATATAAGGGGGATTTCACCTATCTGCAGGGGGAATTCACCACAACATAAAATTGAAAACCATACTAAAGAAGAACTTTGATGTTTTCCATGGTTTCCAGCTCTCTTGAATTTTGTTGCTTTCTTAACATTTCCGGTTATTTCTTTTTATTTGAACTCTTCCTTTTCCATCATATTCATTAGGAATTGTACAAAGTCAATATCCTGATCTTTGTTGAATATGGGAAAAAAATTATGCTTTTTTAACCACTTCCAAGCTTCAAAATTCCCCTATTTTTTCCTGCAGAGTGTTGAAAACCCTAATCAACGCTCTTTGTCAATGTTTGGGGAAGCGTTTGTAGATTTTAACCTTGTACAATATTTACCACAAACAAAATTTCAGTAAAAGAACAGAAAAGATACAATGGAAAATACAAATATTACATAGATATTTTTCTCCTGGAAACCCAAACCGAGAAAACCAACATATTCTATATTCATTCATCGCATTACATTGTTTACAATACAATATATATATAGGAGCCAACGACATCCAAAAAACCTAACCCAATGACCTGGATTAGTTAACAACCCTAATTCCTTAACTGGAAATAGAAAACCATTAGCAGAGAAACCATGTACCTAAAAACCACCTAAATATGTGACATGTTTCCCGAGGCAGAATTTTTTTTCTCGGTGGCGCTGCCCCCGAACCCCTGTGCACTTGACGCAACACACATACACTACTACTCGTGCAAAGGATATAACACATACCCAACATTCTCCCACTTATTGTTTTCTTTACATACAGGGGGTTACAAGGTTACATAGTCAACAATCCAGGGAAACAATGCCCATGGATCCTCTACAACAAGAGAAATTCTCATAGATTTTGTTAATGAATCTCCAACATTATTCAAAGTGTCCACCTTCATCAGCAATACTTTCTTTTATTCAATCATGTCTCTCACAAAGTGATATTAAATATGAATATGCTTTGTCTTTGAAAGATAAGTCGTGTTCTTCACCAGAAAAATTGCACTCTGACTATCACAATCTATCCTTACAGCTTGTTGTACCAACCCAATACCTAAAAACAATCTTTGTAACCATACTTCTTCCTTACTTGCATGAGTGGCTTCCATGTATTCAACTTCTGTAGTTGAAAGTGCCACTACAACCTTTCTTTTGCTCATCGAACTTATTGCTCCTCCAAACAGGTTAAACACATACCCACTTGTAGATCTCCTACGATCCAGATCTCCAACCCAATATACATCCACAAAGCCATGTATCTCCACCACTCTGTCCAGTCCTGGTCTTCCTTCGTAACACAATCCATAACTAGCAGTGCCACACAAATACCTGAAAACCCTTTTTACTGTTGTCCAATGCTCCTTCCCTGGTTTTGACATATATCTGCTCAAAAATCCCACTGCATGTGCAATGTATGGTCTAGTATAGAACATTTCATACATAAAACTACCAAATGCACTTGCATATGAAACATGAGAGATTTCCTCCTCCTCTGCCTGTGTCTTGCGACACTGATCCACAGATAAATTTACTCCAATAGGATTAGGAACCTTGATTGGTTTACATTCCTGCATATTAAATCTCTGCAATATTGTCTCGACATATTTTCTTTGTTTTAACCAGAGTTTCCTCTTTTTCCAATCTCTTTTAATTTCCATGCCCAAAATTAAATCTGAAGCACCGATATACTTCATGTCAAACTTAGAGCACAACTGAGTTTTCACATCCTGGATAATCTCCTTGTTGTTTCCTATCAACAACATGTCATCCACATACAAGACCAAATAAATCAAATGATCACTAATTGATTTAAAATATACACAATAATTCTCTTTGCTTCTTGTGAATCCAAGTCCCAACATATAAGTATCAAAGTTTTTATACCACATCCTTGGTGATTGTTTTAAACCATACAGGGACTTTTTCAGCTTGCATATGAGCTGCTTATCTCCCTTCACAACATAACCTTTTGGTTGATTCATATATATTTCTTCTTCCACATCCCCATGTAGGAATGTTGTCTTCACATCCATATGTTCTACTTCAAAATCAAATGCAGTAGCAACAGATAACAAAAATCGTATAGAGGTTAACTTGGAAACAGGAGAAAAAATCTCAGCAAAATCAATTCCCTCAACCTGGGAATAACCCTTTGCTACTAACCGAGCTTTGTATTTCTCCACTTTTCCTTCTGCATTCAACTTCTTTTTAAATACCCATTTGTTTCCAATGGGATTTCTTCCAGTTGGAAACTCCACTAGATCCCAAGCCTCATTCTTATCCAAAGATTCAATTTCTTCGTCCATGGCCCTTTTCCAAAGATTTCCATCCTCTGAATCCACTGCCTCCATGACAGTTCTAGGATCATCATTAGTAATAGACAAAGAAAAATTTGAATAGAAATCACATGGAGTATACCTTTCTGGTAGCCTTCTTTCTCGAACCGATCTCCTCAATACTGGAGTATGAGGATCTTCTTCTTTTGATTCCTATTCTTTTGTAGAGTCTAATTCATCATCCTTTAAATCAAACTCTATTTTGTCTAGTTCTTCCTTACTTGGTAGGACTTCCTATTTAACAACATCCTTCATTTCTCTAAATACTACATTTCGGCTATACACTACCTTCCTAGTTTCTGGGTTATAAAGCTTATAACCTTTGAGACCATCTTTATATCCAATAAAGATACACTTTTTAGCCTTCTTATACAGCTTACTCATGTTTTCCATTGGAACATGATCATATGCATCACATCCAAATACCTTGAGATGTGTGAGAGAAGGTTTCTTACCAGTCCATACCTCTTGTGGAGTCTTGTCATTCAGTGCTAATGGGGGTGATCTGTTGACTAGGTTACATGCAGTACCCACTACATCTGCCTATAATTCTTTTCCTAACTCGACACCACTGAGCATGCACCTTGCTTTTTCCATCAACATCCTATTCATCCTTTCTGCAACTCCATTTTGTTGAGGTATATATGGAGTAGTCTTATCCCTTGCTATACCACACTTCTTACAAAATTCTTCAAATTCATTCCCGCAGAACTCTTCGCCTTTATCTGTCCTCAACACCTTAATTCTTTTCTCTATTTGATTCTCAACAAGAGTCTTAAACTCTTTAAACCCGTCAAAGACTTCAGATTTATTCCTGAGGAAATATATCTAAGTATTCCTCGAGAAGTCATCTATAAATGAGACATAGTACACATATTTTCCCAATTATGGAACCAACACAGGTTCAAAAACATCACTGTGAACTAGCTGTAAAATTTCTTCTGCCCTCATTACACCAGAGGGGAATCTCACCTGATTCTGCTTCCCATATAGACAATGTTCACAAAAATCAAAGTACAAAGAACAATTATACATACCTTCAACCATACCTTTACCATGTAGTAGTAGAAGACCCTTCTCTCTAATATGCCCAAATCTTTGATGCCACAACATAACCTTTTCTCCAGAGACTGTAGGAGTTCTTTCTTATTCAACTCCAATATTAGGAACAATGGCACTATTACACCCATTACTAATAGTGCTTCATTGCAGCTTGTACAGAGTTCCAAACCGAACTCCCTTCTACAACACCATTTCTCCTCAAACCATCCTGCAGGTTTCCTTTTCAAATATTGTTTTTACCCCTGCATCGTCCATTTTGCTTACATAAATCAAATTTCTAGCCAAACCTAGGATGTGCAGAACACTGGGCAATGTTCTAATCCTTCCATGTATGAGCCTCAAATTGACTTTTCCTCATCCTATGATTTTGGTTGTTGAATCATGACTTAAGAAAACATTACCTCCATCATACCTTTCATATTCGCAAAACCACTCCCTATCGAGAATCATATGAAAGGATGCACCAGAGTCAACCAACCATGCCTCATGATCTACATGTGTGCTTGAAGAATCCAAGTACACATCCCCTTCTTCTTCCTTGGAGGTATTTTCTGTTGTAGAAGGAGATTCTTCAGATCCCTTCTTTTTCCCAACTTTGGATCTACACTACTTATTGTAGTTCCCTTATTTTCCACATATCCAACATATATTTACAAACTTTCTGGGAGATTTAGATCTAACCTTAGACTTAGATATCCCTCTTGAGAACTTAGATCTATTTCTTTCCTGGGAACGTCCTCTTGCAAATAATGTATATGTGCTCTGTCCTTCCATATTCTTTCATCTCATCTCCTCTGACAACAAGGATGGGACCACTTCATCAAACTTCAAGGAAGTTGTATTACTACCTATGGCCACAACCAGACTATCCCACGAGTCTAGTAAAGAACACAGTAAACTAATACATTTATCTTCATCTAAATTTTGATCTCAATAGATACTAACTGACTTACCACAGTATTGAAGGCATTTAAATCCTCTGCCACCAAGTCTCCATCTCTCATCCTCAAGTTATACAAATTCTTTCTCAGGAATGGTTTATTTACTAGAGACTTAGACTGATACAATTTCCCCAACTTTTCCCATAAATCTGTGGTTGTAGCTTCCTCTGACACATTCAGTAATACTGAATTTAAGAGGCACAATCAGATTGTGCTCTTTTCCTTCCGGTCTAACTTTTTCCAGTCATCTATTGAAGTTCCTATAGGTGTAGTACCTGGATCTACCGCGATCTACCATCTTGAGCTTCCATAGCTCAAAACTTTTCCCATTAAACTTCTTGATCTCCATTTTCAAATTGCTTGCAATTTCTTTTCACCTAAAAAATCAATACCATAGATCTCCTGCTGTAACAAGGATTATCACAGTCTCGAGCCAAACCCTTGACCACAAAGGCATCCCCCTGAAGCCAACAAAGATCTGATACCAAATGTAGATTTTAACCTTGTATAATATTTATTGCAAACATATTTTTAGTAAAAGAACATAAAAGATACAATGACAAATACAAACATTACATAGAGATTTTTCCCATGGAAACCCAAACCAAGAAAACTAGCATATTCTATATTCATACATCGTATTACATTGTTTACAATACAATATACATATAGGAGCCAACGACATCCAAAAACCCTAACCCAATGACTTGGATTAGTCAACAACCCTAATTCCTTAATTGGAAATAGAAAACCATCGACAAAGAAACCATGTGCTGAAAAACCACCTAAATATGTGACACGTTTCTCCAGACATAATTTTTTTCTCAGGGGTGCTTCCCCCAAACCCCTATGGGCCCGACGCAATGCACAGATGCTACTACTCATGCAAATAATATAACATATACCCAACATCGTTGACCTATGTTTAACACCCCGTTTCACTTATTACATGAGCATTGATATCCTTCATGGGTTAGTGGTAAGCTCATTTTGACTCTTTCTTCTTAGATTCTTGATTCAGAGCTTTACCTCAGAGTCATGATTGGTTATGACTTTGTTTGATTGAAACAATTTTATTTATCACTCTTTTTGCCTCTTTTGAGTTTGAAAATACTTCAAAATTATGGAATGAGCATGACTTCCTTCGGCTAACTTGATCCTTTGGTCAAAATCTTTCTTACCAGTAGTTTGATCCTCATCACGAAGGTTCTCAAACTTTTGTTATATTGATTTCAAGACTTTCTAAGTATTTCACTTGATTGATTTTGAAGTCTTCTTCATTGATTTGGGATTGCAAGGGTTGCTCTGAGCATTATTTTTTAGCTTCTTATTGTCTTCTTTGGAAAGCTTTTTCCCCTTTGAATATTAGAATCTCTATAGCCTTATTGCAACTTGGAATTTATCTTTGATTCTTGCTACTCATTTTCCGAGGTTTTCAAAAAGTGATTTCCCTTCTCTTTTTACAGATTTGGGTTCTTGTTTGAACTTGTGATAGAAGCATTCTGACATTTGGATTCTTTCAGTTCTTGTTTGATTGGATGTTTTATTTGGATATTTTTCTTTGTAATACTTTGCCTTGACATTGAAATCTTTCATTGAAAGTGAGGAAGAAAAAAATAATTACATTTGAAATCATTTCATTGAATTAAAAAAAAATATAATAATTCTTTCATTCTAGTACCAAACACCTTTTGCATTCAAAGAGTAGTTCATGTTTCTTGCATTGAATGTTACACTTGTTTCTTTGCTTGAAACCTCTTGCTACTTTCTGTAGATAGGCTTCATCGAAACTAAATATTGCATTCCATTCATATTTTCTTTTGAAGTATTTTTGGAGTCAAAGTGATCATGTCATAAGTTTCACTTCCATTTACCCTTTTGAGTAACGACAACCATAAAAGGAACAAGTACATAATCTAAAATCAATTAGACTTTTTTCTTTTATAGAAAACCAACAAGTCTAGGATTTTAGGGCCTTGGTTGTAGGGTGGAGAGTAAATTCTCCAAGGCCGCTAAAACAAAAATATGAACACTAATGAGTGAAAATATATTAGTAACATGAAGTCTTTATTGGGAAAGCTCTTCTAACAAAAGAGTCAATTGGTAGGGGAAGTCGAGAAGAGTGCTTGAATTGGTCCCAAACACTCTCTCTCGGTGGGGTTATGCGAGTCAAGGGGTAAAACTTGGTAGTGGAAATTCCTCGGGGTGACACCACTATCTAAGTTGCTTCATGTCTAAGAAATTTGTCGTAGATTCCCTGTCCATTCGTAGAATCTCTCTCCCATGACCATTCTGCTCAACCACCAAGCATAAAGTGGTATCCATAGTTGTTTTTCTTGGGTTACCTTCCCAGGTGACTACAATGGTGGTACTGTTAGTACCTAAGACAGATGTACAACACATGATTTTGGATCCTTACGAGGGTACTTGGTTGTGTCCAATACTTGCACCTCTAAGATTCCATTACAGAGTAATTGTGGGTAATTGTCTCTCGTTTCTTTGTTGACGGCCTCATCTCCCATCTCTGGAAGATCCTTACTTCCTTTCTCTCTATTACAATATAATTGTTTGCTTGCTCTTATCTTATAGGGATTTTGGTACCGTGTGCTCTTTGATTTAGCAGACCATGGATTGAGTTTGTGTCTATGGAAATAATTTTCGAGCTTGCC